>VZQC01004771.1:2267966-2296020 GCA_009823505.1 Rhizomys pruinosus
CCGTTCCTACTTCCCTCCCTCCCTCCCTCCCTCCCTCCCTCCCTTCCTTCCTTCCTTCCTTCCTTCCTTTTTTCTCTTTCTTTTTTTTTTGAGACAGGGTCTCATTATGCAGTCCTGGCTGGCCTGGATTTTATAGACCAGGCTGTGTTGGAATTCACAGAGACCTGCCTACCTCTGCCGTCTAAGTGCTGATATAAAGGCATGTGCCACCGTGCCTGGCTGCTTCCTGCTGCTTTTCAAACAGACTGAAATGCTGTTATGTTAGAGTCTGGGATCTGAGACTTTAATTCTCTCCCTCCTGTGTGTTCTTGCTTCTACTATTTCTTTCTCATGTAGATGTTGGACATAGGAAGAGCTAGGGCAGTTCATCTTCTATGCTGATACCCTGGACCCCAGGCTAAAGGCAACTCTGCCGCATCCAGCATAAGGTGCTAAGGTTGCTTGGGAGGGTGCCATTACATTGAGCTAGAAGTGAGAAAGAAAAGCACGGGGCACGAGACTGGCGGTCATACTCCCTGCTCATGTTCCATCAACCAGAACTCAGTGCCTAGGTCAAACCCAGCGGCAAGGGAGCTGGGCCAGGAAGTTCAGTATGAGTCAGGGAAGGACAGAGGATCTGGCAAGTTCCATCACACTCCGGTAGACATGTCCTTGTCTGTCACTTTCTGTAGGCCTTTTCTGAGCTGTCACGTTCTTAGGAAGACCTCACGGTCATTGTACAGTTGTGATGCCCCACCAGTGGGCTCACTTTTCCTGTTCTCTGCTTTGTTTTTCTCTGTAATAATTATGCGCTTTATTCTTTATCTTTAAAAATTGTTTACCTCCTGTAGTGGTTTAAAATGTGGCTCCAATAATGTATGTCCATGTGCTGTCCCCAGCACCTGAGAATGTGACATCACTATAGATGCGATTAAGGATTATGAGATGAGATTATTTTTGCATGAACCGAATGACTACTAAACCCAAAGACAAGTGTGCTGGGGATAGAAGAAGGCACGGGGAGAGCAAGGCCTTGGGAGGGCGCTACGTAGAGTTTGGAGTTACATAGACATAGCCAAGGAACTTCTGTCCGGGAGCCACCAGGAGCCGGAAGAGGGAACAGCAGGTTCTTCCCTAGAGCCTGCAGGGAATGTGGCCCTGTTGACAGTTTGATCTGGAACAGCTGGCCCCACAGCTGTGAGAAACTAAGTTTTTTTTTTTTTGAGAAAGAGAGAGAGAGAGAGAGAGAGAGAGAGAGAGAGAGAGAGAGAGAATCTATATTGCTGTGTTCCTCAAGCTCTAGGAGTACAAGTGTTTGCACCACATCCAGCTGGGAAAGTATGCACATGTTTTTTAAAAAATTTATTTATTCATGTTTTGTGTATTTCATACATCATTTTTCATTTCAGTTCAGGCATAGTCCCCTTTCCCTTCCCCCCACCCCACCCTATCCCATCCCAGATCATGCATTCTGCCATAACTGTCCTGCATCTTTCTCTCAGTCTTTTTTTTTTTTTTAGGAATTCACTATTCACATTTTTCCTCCGTTAATTTCATATTACTCTAAAAATATGAATACATACATTCCCCCNACATACATACATACACATATCACTTGAATTGGAGGATATTTTTTCTTCCTTAAAAGATGTCATGTTTTCCTTAAGGAAGTGCTCAAAGGTTCCTCCTTTGCAACCTCAAACAACCATCAATCCTGCACTTTTGCTCCACATTGGGGTTTTTCCCTCCCATGGTCCCCCAAAATGAAGTCCAGTAAACATGCATCCTGTCTTGATCCCTCTGCACTGGCCTCCATGACACAGCCCAGGTAGTCCAACAATGGCAGTCTACACTCTGATGAGGCTGACATCTCCTAAGTTGTTTAGACCACAAGCTGGGTATTTCAGTAGTCTCCATCTGGCAATGAAGTTTTGGAGTATTCTTGGAGAGACATGAGTCCTCAGTCCATATTAAGAGGTTAAAAAGCTGTGTCTCATGTCTTTGAGGAGTGCCAAAAGCATTGGCAGCCACAGAGTAGATGCACTTGCCAGTAAGAATTGGAGATAGGAGTCAGACGTGGTGGCACACGACCTTAATCCTAGCACTTGGGAGGCAGAGGCAGGTGGATCTTTGTGAGTTCAAGGCCAGCCTGGTCTACAGAGTGAGTTCCAGGACAGCTGGAGCTACAGGGAGAACCTATCTTAAAAAGACAAATAAAATGGAGATAAGCCAAACAACAGTACTCTCTCTTTATTCTTTTTATCTTTTTTACTAAGATCTCAAGTTCTTTTTTTTTTCTTTTTTTTTTAATAAATATAATTTTCAAAGGATTTTTATACTATATTAAAAAACCACAAAATAAAAAAGGAATCCATCAACATATATCTTAGAAGTCCATCCAAGGGTCTCAGTGTCCAGCAGCCATGGAGGCTGAGGCCTGCTCCATCGCTGTCTGCAGCTCATGTAGGATTGCTGGAGATGACTCTAGCTCTTACATTCAAACTTGTTCTGCCAGATCCAAGACCCTGAATTTATCCAAATTGTAGAAACATGCTTTTACCACCCGTCCACCAAAGTACCTCCCATTCAGATCAACAACAGCTTTTATTGCTGATTCAACTCTCTCAAATTCTAAAAATATCCGTACTGCTTCATCATCAGGGGCACCAGGAATCTCAAATATCACGCATTTTCCAATTTTGCCATATTTTTCACATTCTTCCTTGGTTTCAACTTCCAAGTCTTCATCTACCTCTCCCGCACCAACCATGTTCCTCAGCAGGACCACTTTTGTAGGATGTTGAGCACTTTTTAAGATGTTTCTCAGCCATCTTTAATTCCTCACTGGTGAAGACTCTGTTCAGTTCTTTACTCCATCTTTTGAGTAGATCATTTGTCTTCTTCTTTGTTTTTTGAGTAGTTTTTTTTTTAATTTTTTTTTTATTAATTTTATTTTATTTATTTTTGTATGTGTATGAGTGTACTGTCTGCATGTAGGTTTGTGCACCCATGTGGTGCAATGCCACGGAGGTCAGAAGAGGGTGTCGGATTCCCCTGGAACTGGAGTTCTCCTGGAGTTGGAGTTTCAGACGGTTCTCAGCCGCCATGTGGGTGCTGGGGATCGAACCCGGGTCCTCTGCAAGAGCGGTCAGCGCTCTCAACCGCTAGGCCATCTCTCCAGGCCCTCGAATAGTTTATATATCCTTGATATTAATGCTCTGTCAGATGTGTCACTGGTAAAGATTTCTTCCCACTCTGGGTTTTCTCTTCACCTCCTTGATTGTTTCTTTTGCTGTACAGAAGCTTTTGAGTTTTATGAGGTCCCATTTGTCAACTGTTGACCTTCCTGTGTAGCTGCTGTCTGATTTAGAAAGTCTTTTCCTATGCCTATGTCTTGTAGGTTGTTGCCAACTTTTTCTTTTATCACCTTCAGGGTTTCCGACTTCATGTTGAGATCTTTGATCCACTTGGAGTTGATTTTTTGTACAGGGTGAGAGGTCGGGGTTTAGTTTTGTTCTTCTACAGATGATGATCCAATTTTGCCAGCACCATTTGCTGAAGGTGCTATCCTTTCTCCATTGAGGGTTTTTCGCCCCTTTGTCAAATATGAGGTGGCTGAAATTGTATGAGCTCAAGTTTGGATCTTCAATTTTGTTCCATTGGTCAACTGGTCTGTTTTTGTGCCAGTATCAGGCTGTCTTTATGACTATGGCTCTGTAATATAGTTTGAAGTCTGGTAGTGCAATCCCATGTATTGCATTTTTCACTCAGGGTTGCTTTAGCTATTTGGGGGTCTTTTGTTTCTCCATATGAATTTAAGGATTTTTTTCCAAGTCTAGCACAAGACCAGCGTATGTTTAAAGCCACCTGGCTTGTGATAATTTGTTGCATGCGCCCTAGGAAGATCTCTCCTATAGTATGTAAGCTCCTGGGGGATAGAGGATTCATTTTGTTCATGATCGTATTTTCCATGTAGAGAACACTCCCTGGCCCATCAATACTTGTTGAATGAATAAGTAGAAATGGGCAAATATGCCTCCAGCCTCCTCACAAACGTGTTTTTCATTTTGAATAGCTTCAATAGTTGTGAAATGTTCTATCCCAAAGGACAGTGTCTTCTGGTCTATCCTCATCCTGAAGCAGGCTGGGTAGGAGCTGAAGAACTAAACTCTATGCTAAAATGCTCACTATGGAGTCACTGACAAGGGTGATAACAGACATATTGGTTAATACCCCTCAAGCCTCAGTGTCTACATTTGCAAAACAGACCACTCTTGCATGAGCTTTGATGAAGATTATGTGAGATAATATACAGATACCCTCTAGTGTATGGTGGGATGATGTCCTGGTAGATGTATTGCTTAGCTGAAAATACTGTATGTCGAATTTCATTTATTCCACATAGCCTGCTGAATATTCCAGCCTAGGGACACAATACCCTGTAAAGTGTGTTCCTTATGGTGTGTGTGTGTGTGTGTGTGTGTGTGTGTAGGCCAGAGGGCATACTCAGGTGCTGTTCCTCAGAACCTCATTTACCTTGTTTTCTGGAAAAGGGTCTCTTTCTTGACCTGGAAGTTGCTCTTTTGGCTAGGCAGAATAGCCAATGAGCCCTAGGGATCCGCCCCTCCAGTGCTGGGATCATGAGCACATGCTAACACCTGGCTATTTTGTTCTTAAACCTGGATTCTGGATATCAAACGCAGGCCCTGGGGCTTTCAAGGCAAGTACTTTACTGACTGAACGGTGTCCGCAGCTCTGTTCCCTTTGATCACATGGCTGACTGCCACTGGTTTGCTTTGTTGGTGCATCACAAAGCCCAGGAAAAGCCAAAATTTGAAGTAGCATTTCTACTAAATGTGTCTCATGCTCACAGCATTATAAAGAAAAAAAATTACATCCAGGCATCCTAATGTGAAGATGATCTGTGTATACATTCACTTTTATTTAATTTAGTGCTTAGCCATGTAAGTTCATAAGTTACTACAATAATAATGATAATTACCTAGGATTAATAGGAGACATTTTAAAGACTCAATTATCTTTTAATTTAAAATAGCATCCCTCTATCATAGCATTTCTTTCCTAAGAATTTCAATCAGGCAAGCCCTCCCCAGCCACACAAATAAACACTGCTCTGTAGAATTTGCAAAAATACTTCTGTGTGACATATAGAAGACATGGTTATGAGCAAACTGCTGGGAAAAAGCAGCCCACTCTGAGCAGCCCAGACACCATCTCGAAGGGCAGGGTGGGTGTCACTTCCTGCTTCTCTGCCATTTTGGCTTGCTGTAATCAGCATGGTGTACCATAGTTTTACTATCTCACAAAAATAAAATAAATTTCCATACTGTTTATATTGTGATTTAATGCTTAAATATCACATATTGATATTGTGTGCCACTCAAGGGTGCAACATTTCAAAGATATAATTATTCATTTGCATACATTAGCATAACATCAGAGTACAAACAAAAATTCATAAGCCCCAATATCACTATTACGGATAAATAGATAATAAATAACCCTGAAATGGCTGGATAAAAACCCTGTGGAGTATTTCTCAAGAAGGGAGTAAGGAAGACAAAGTCTAGAGGGCAAAGCAAGTGATTTTTTTAAAATTTTATTTATTTTTGCATGTGTATGAATGTACTGTCTGCATGTAGGTTTGAGCACCCATGTCATGCAATGCCACAGAGGTCAGAAGAGGGTGTTGGATTCCCCTGGAACTGGAGTTCTCCTGGAATTGGAGTTACAGACAGATCTCAGCCACCATGTGGGTGCTGGGGATCGAACCCAGGTCCTCTGCAAGAGCAGTCGGTGCTCTTAACCGCTAGGCTATCTCTCCAGCCCAAGGCAAATGATCTTAATCAGTTTTGTTATTTGTTCATGGCTAAAAATAGCTTTAAATGTTTAGAAATACGTTCTCTTTTTCTGCTTGTTATTTTCATTTTATGTGTATGTGTATATTGTGTGCATGTATGCAAGTTTATGCCTGTGATGCAATGCCTGCAGAGGGCAGAAGAGGGCATTGGCTGACCTGGAACTGGAGTTACAGATGGGTGTTAGCCACCATATGGGTGCTGAGATTCAAACCCAGGTCTTCTCCAAGAATAGCTAGTGCCCCCCCCCCTTTTTTTGGTCTTTTTGAGACAGGGTCTCCCTTTAGTCCCAGCTGGCCTGGAGCTCGCTATGTAGACCAGGCTTGCCTTGAACTCACAGAGATCTGCCTGCCTCTGCCTCCTGAGTGCTGGGATTAAAGGCATGCACTACCACGCCCAGTCTTAACCACTGAGCCACCTCTCCAGCTCCAGAAATCCATTCGTTAACGCTAATTATTTTTATCTTCCACATCTTTCAATGGTAAACTGATATAATCCTTGGGTTTAGAGACAGACAGCACTGGGATTATTGTCTGAAGTCTTTGGTTGGCTGAGGAAATCTTGGTCACTCTCTCAGAACTCCCATTAGGTACTGCAGGCTCTGTCCCGACAACTTCTTCTCTGCCCCTCAGGAGTAGAGAAACTTCGTAGCTGCTTTCTTGGTCCTGGGATGCATGTTTCTGGGCATCCATGTGACTGACTTCTTCAGAGGGGCCTCTGTAAATCCCTGCTCATAGCTCATCCTAGTTGGTGTTTGCCCAGCGTTAACTTTGTGTATTTGCCTCTATATTTTCCCATTCAGTGATGATCTAGACATTTCTTTGGCTCACTAAAAAAATAAGTTCCATAAAATTGGTGTTTGCCCAGCGTTAACTTTGTGTATTTGCCTCTATATTTTCCCATTCAGTGATGATCTAGACATTTCTTTGGCTCACTAAAAAAATAAGTTCCATAAAATTGGTGTTTGCCCAGCGTTAACTTTGTGTATTTGCCTCTATATTTTCCCATTCAGTGATGATCTAGACATTTCTTTGGCTCACTAAAAAAATAAGTTCCATAAAATGACACCCCAGCTCATGCTTCTGCTGTATCTCAGTGGCTAAAATCTACCTTAGTAGATGTTCCATATGTGTGTATTAAATATAATTAAGGCAGATACTTCTAGACATTTACTTAAAAGATATTGTATTACTTTATTTTATATGTATGACTGCCTCCACGTGTTCAAGTGCACTGCACCCATGTTGTGCAGTGCACATGGATGTCAGAAGAAGGCATCAGATCCCTTTGAACTGGACTTCTGGATGGTTGTTAGCATCCACATGGGTGCTGAGCCTTGAACGTGGTCCTCTGCAAGAGCAGTCAGTGCTCTTAACTGCTGGGTCCTCTTTCTAGCCCCTCTTATCATATATTAGCTAAAATATTCTAAGTTCTGGCTCCTGGAATCACAGGCTGTTACCCAACGTTATCCTGTGAGGTTCAGCTATGGGATACTTTTGCACAGAGGTATTGGTGGTCTCAAGGCCTGTGAAGGGTATAATTGGGGGATCCTTTGTCACAGTGATTCAGGAATACACAGGCTGTCTTCCTCTTGTGTCTATTCTACCGGCATTTCTGAGGGAAAAACACATACAGAGAAATACTGACAAAGAACAGCTGATGACACTCCTCAGAGCCCAGTGAGAGTTGCTGTCGAGATCTGGAAGAAGGGACTGCTGGCTGGAGGTGCCTGGGGCACTAGGTGATGGGTTCCTCTTCTTGGGCTCAGGTATTTAGAGTCTTACTATGGTGGCCAAGAGTGTTGAGCAAGTGCCAGTGAATGCCTCGAAGCAGAGAGATGGGACAGTGGTGCCAGGCTGTCAGCACAGGGAAACTTTTGGTTTGTTACTACTTCTGATACATGGGTTTGAACAGAAGCACTCTACTAGTGAAAATGTCCCTATGTGAACTACAGCATAGAGTCCTAAAACATTAAACACCCACGTACTGGTTAGCAGATCTAGCATAACCATGCTAAGGAATTTACTAGTAAAAAATGAAAACATAGGCTCACACAAAGTCTTGCACTTGAAATGTTTGCAATAGCATTGTTCACAAGAGCTAAAAACTAAAAACTTGAAAGTGCTGGGTGTTGATGAATGGTTGAACAAAGTAATGTATGCATCCATATAATGGGCTATTGCTCAGTAATTAATACATAAGATATCATGGCTTAATTTGATGTGTTACATTAAATGAAAAAAGCCAGGCAAAAAAGGACTGCTATATGCTGTACAATTTCACTTCTATGACATTCTAGAAAAAGAATGACAGGAACAGACAGCATCGTGTGTGCTGCCCTGATCAAGGGAGGGAATAAGAAGGTTATTTGCACGAGGTAATATGCAAATTTTAGAGTCATGAGAAATATCACAATAGTGGTAAGTATTCAGCAGTATACATTTGTCAAAGTGCATCAAAATATACACTTGACGAGCCCAGAGAGAGAGCTCAGTGGTTAAGAGCACTTGCTGCTCCTGCAGAGGATGCAGGTTCAGTTCCCAACACCCACATGGCAGCTAATATGGTGGACTGTAACTCCGGTTCCAGGGACATCAGACACCTTCTGAGCATCACTGCATGTGTGTGGTGCACGTACGTACATGCAGGCAAGATATGCATGAACACAAAATAAAATCTTTTGAGAACGTATACTTAAAACTCTGTGTTTGAGACTAGAAAGATGGCTCAGTGGGTAAACCACTTGCAGTGCAGCCATGGGAACTGGAGTTCAGATTCACATAAGAGCCAAGTAGGTGTGCTGGCCTGCCTGTAATTCCAACACTTGGGAAGCAGAGACAGGGGCCACCTGGTGGGCTAGACTAGTGGGATCCGTGAGCCTTGTGTTCAGTGAGAATCCCAACCTCAGGAAACCAAGTAGAGAACAATTAAGAAAGAACCCCGGGGCTGGAGAGATGGCCTAGTGGTTAAGAGTACTGACTGCTCTTGCAGAGGACCCGGGTTCGATCCCCAGCACCCACATGGCAGCTAAGAACCGTCTGTAACTCCAATTCCAGGAGAACTCCAGTTCCAGGGGAATCTGACACCCTCTTCTGTCCTCCGTGACATTGCACGACACGGGTGCACAAACCTACATGCAGACAGTACATTCATACACATACAAAAAAAAAAAAATAAAATAAAATAAAAAAAGAAAGAACCTCAAAGTCAACCCCTGACCTCTACATGTACATGCCCAGAAGTGCCCACACACCCTTGTACACACATGTGAACACAAATATACATATGGACACAAGAATGCCACAAACATACATACATAAAACTTGAATGGGTTTTATTTTCTATGAATCGTGTCTCAGCGAGGCAGCCTATCTCTGTGTATACAAATACACGTGCATAGACGTATAGGTACACAGCTGTACCCATAAGTATATGTCCTATAAATACTGGGGTCTGAGGAGAAGACGGAGAGTGGCATTTCTTCCTTTTAAAGAACAATGATTGAGGAGGAAGAAAGTAGATCTTTCTGCTTCCATTTAGTAGCTAGCCTCTGCGCCGTGTTCTAGCAACATGAAAATGGGTGACACACTCTCTGTTTCTCTCGCCGTAGCTCTGAATGCTTCCTCTTATTTCACATTTTTGCAATTACAAATTCTTCTTTGTATTCATTGACGGCATGTTTTCTTCCTGGGATTCTTTTTTCTCTTAACTGTGGCTCGGGCATGGGCCTGGGGCAGGAGAGGGGTGTGGGGTGCCACAGGGTTCTGCTCTTTCTTACGCTCTTTCTGAAAAACAGAAAGACATAGTCAAGGATTCTCAGGATTTATGTGGATATGTTGTGACCCAAACTTGGTGTGACTCAGCCTGATACATGCTACACACAGTGTGTCCCTGTCATGAACTCTTCATTTCCACAAAGGCCCGACTGTGTGGTCATTTGGCCAGAGCTGGTGTCTTAACGAAGGACTGTAGGCGTGGTCCCCTTTGCTTACTGCAGTGTTCAGTGGGTGAGAGATCGTCCCAGCGGCGAACTTGTCGGAGACACTGCAACCAACAGATAGGTCTATTAGGAGCTATTAGAACAAAGCTTGATGAGTTTGGTCTTTAACTTTCTGGGAATTTATTATTTTTTTAAACTTAAAAATTATGTGTATTAGTGTTATGCCTGCATGTATGGAAGTGAACTTGTGTCATGCAGTGCCCGTGGAAGTCAGAAAAGGGCATCAGATCCCCTGGAACTAGAGTTATGGTTGATTGTTAGCCACCATGGAGGTACTGGAGATTGGACCTGGGTCCTTCCCCAAAGTACCAGTGCTCTTAGCCACTGAGCCATCTCTCTAGCCCCAAAACTTATTATTTGGAGTACATTTCATTCTGTAAAATATTTATGCCTAAATTTATATCTATGTAACCTAAATTAAGCATTACATTAGGGAGTATCCAATATGGTAAAGGAAAAAAACGTCAGTATCAAGTCCAGGATAGACACATGGTACTAAGACAAACCTCTGGGGTAAGTCCCTTGCGCTCAGCTCGTGGTGGGTTTTCATTCCTTAAACCAGATGGACCATTCAGGATTGACTGTAGCAGATGGAGGAGAGAGAATTATTGCCACCAGAAACCAGAGATATCATAAACTGAATAAGCTAGAATTACAGCTTTCTCTGTGAAGAGAGAAATGAGGAGCCTCTTTGGTTTTGGGGTGTGTGTGTGTGTGTGTTTATTTTGAATATGTGAAGCTCTTGACTTTGAAAAAAAAAATGTTTCCATTAAAGGTTTAGGAAGGTTAAGGAAGAATATTATGTCAGACCCAGTCTACTAACCTGAAGGGGACAGTGCTCAGTGTAACCACTGGTACATGCCCTGGTTTATGAGATTTGACCGCACCCAGTCCAGACTCTATCCAAGCTGGGCTCGTTCTGCCCTCTAGTGGCATCCTTGGTGAACTACCATCAGTAAGGTATTGCCTCCTCTGGCCTGTTCAATGGGTGAGAAATAATTCTCCCTTTAGGATCATGTGATTCTTTCTGCCTTTGACTCCTTTAACTCCTACCTATCATCTGTGTGACTCTGGAGCAATTACTGAATATTTCTGCAACTTAGTTAATCGATCTGTAGAATGGGATAGGGACTTACCTCTAGGTTTTCAGGAGGCTCTTCTGACTTAATCCATGAAAACATTCAGCAGCCTGCCTGGCACAAGTAAATCCTGACAATTCTCTGTGATTATATTTACAACTGTTACTCTAATTATGCAAGTCCAGAGTTAACTAAGTATGCTAAAGCATGAGCTATCAGGTTATGGGGATATGAGTATTTCAGGGTAAACTAAGATGAGAGCTTGGACAAAGATCAAGTTTATTTAGGCTTTCCCTGCACACTGCCAACAAATTCATTATCTCAATTACACTTGCTCCATTCCAAGTCTTTCCCTACCTCATAGTGAGCGTTCCCCTCCCAGCAGACAACTTGTTACTTGGTGTGCATGCTAATGCCTCTCTTCATCTTTATGCAGTTTCTCTTTCCCACTCTACACCTCAGAAACCTAAAGACTGGCTCCTAACTTGGTGTCAGCTTCTTATACACATTTCTGTAGTGCTGTCAAGCAGACCTGAATCCTGTGTAGTTCTTTACTCTGATCTGTATTAGAGCATTTGACACGAATAGGCTATAAATGAGTGGATTTGGTGGGGTGTGGACAGCCTCAGAACGTGAGTGTGAAGTGCCTGTCAGGAGACACTGAGTGTTGCTCTTGTCTTCTCTCCTTCACAAAGCCTGACACGGAGACTTCACACAGCCAAAACCCCACCAAGGCTTGCTGAATTGAGATCAAAACTTAGGAAATATCTCTGAGAAAAATGTTTTGTTTTGTTTTGTTTTGGGACAGGGGCTCACTCTGCAGCTGAGACCAGCCTCAAGTTTGTAGTCCTCGGACATGCAAACATTATTTTCAGAATGGTTGAGTGTCTCAGGAAGACACTGGACTAAACTGGTCAGGTGGTTTGAGTTGGCAGATTTGGCCCATCGAAGTGATATTTGTAATGATAGTAATAATAGATTTCATTAAGAAACATTTAAAATTTATCAAAAACCAAAGCAAAATCATGGCTTCCCTACTTAAATATTATCACTTGATGTATTTTTAGAATTATATATATTGTTGGTATTGCATAGTTATAATAATTGCCTTTAGACAATTATATACCTGGATTCTTTTCTTTTTAATTTTTGAGACAAGGTCTCCCTGTAGCCCCAGCTGGCCTGGAACTTACTATGTCAACCAGGCTGGCCCTGATTTTACAAAGATCTTCCTGCCCCTGCCTCCTGAGTGCTGGGATTAAAGGTGTGTATTACCACACCAGCTCGTCTTGATTCTTTTTATTGGTTCATTTGTTCTGATGATGAAGATTGAACCTGGGGCCTAACACACACTAGGCAGGTGTCATACAATTGAGTTTTATCACTCGTTCCTTTAAACTTAAGGTATTGCTAATGTTCCCATTGCACTATATGCACATTAAGAATGTATTTATAGGGCTGGAGAGATGGCCTAGCGGTTAAGAGCACCGACCGCTCTTACAGAGGACCCGGGTTCGATCCCCAGCACCCACATGGCGGCCGAGAGCCGTCTGAAGCTCCAATTCCAGGAGAACTCCAGCTCCAGGGGAATCCGAGACCCTCTTCTGACCTCCGCGGCATTGCACGACACGGGTGCACAGACCTGCATGCAGACAGTACATTCATACACATACAGAAATAAATAAAAAAAATTAAAAAAAAAAGAATGTATTTATAGAACTCAGACCCTCACTGAGTCATGTGTGCCATGATTATGTTATAGGTGTTAAGTTTTTGTGATGTTTTGGTTTTAGAGCTACGCAGAGCTGGTGTTTGGGCATGTGGTTTTTCCTTTGTCTTGGATCACTTACTTTCACAAGTTCTTTCTTGCTTTTCTTACTACAATGGCTCAGTAATATTGTGATAAATACAGTGTCTTATCAAGTGAATGCTTGTAAGAGATATTTTCTGACTCTCAGTAGTTCTATGTCACCTTTGTGAACTTGGCCCAGAAGTTATTGTAGATATAAAGAAAGACCTGGGGGATAAGGCTGAGATAGTGCTGAGAGTTCTGTGTTCAAAAGCATTTGTCTAGATTTGATCCTTTCCTTCACCTTTCCTTATACGTGCCTGTGTGTATATGGATGGTTACTTCATTTTAAAAATGAAATATGATTGATAAATGGGACCTCATTAAACTCAAAAGCTTCTGTACATCAAAAGAAACAATCAAGGAAGTGAAGAGAAATCCCACAGAGTGGAAGGAAATCTTTACTGCAGAAACATCTGACAAAGCATTGATCTCCAGAATATATAAACTACTCAAAAAACAAAGAAGAAAGAAAACAAATGAATCACTCAAAAGATGGAGCAAAGAACTGAATAGAGACTTCACAGAGGAGGAATTAGAGATGGCTGAGAAACATCTTAAAAACTGTTCAACATCACTAATAATTAGAGAAATGCAAATTAAGACCACTTTAAGATATCATCTCACTCCAATAAGACTGGCCAGGATCAAGAAAACAAATGATATCAAGTGCTGGAGAGGTTGTGGGGAAAGGGGAACACTCATCCACTGCTGGTGGGAATGTAAACTCGTACAGCCACTATGGAAAGCAGTGTGGAGAACCCTTGGAAGACTTGGAATGAACTTGCCACCTGACCCAGCCATACCACTCCTAGGCATGTACCCTCAAGACTCACCCCACCACAGAGATACATGCACGGCCATGTTTATTGCAGTTCTCTTCACAATAGCAAGGAGCTGGAACCAACCCAAATGCCCTTCAACTGATGAGTGGATAGAGAAAATGTGGTACATCTACACAATGGAGTTCTATGCAGCAGTAAAGAAAGACAACACCATGAGCTTTGCAGGAAAATGGCTGGAGCTAGAGGACATCATGCTGAGTGAAGTAACACAGTCCCAGAAAAAGAAACGAAGAATGGTATCCCTCATCTGTGGATGCTAGTGCCAATTACCTAGTTGTAAGTATTTCTTGTGCATGGCCTCTTGAGCTTTTGTCCAAGCAGTTGGGAGCAATGCATATTGGAAACGACGATGACAACAACAACAACAACAACAACAACAGAAAGGACTGCATCAAAGAACTAACTGAAACAGTGAACTTCTGCTCAAAACAGTCAACTTCCACATGGAGAATATCAAGAAAGACTGAGAAAGAGATGAAAAGCATGTTTGGCAGAATGCATGAGCTCTGGTGGGGTGGGGGGATAGGGTGGGGGACACGGGTCTAGATTTGATAAAAATATATAAATTAATAAATTTAAAAAAATAAAAATGAAATATGTAAGATTTATGTTATCTGGATTGATATATTTTTTCCACAAAGAATAATTTCTATGGTTCCTGATTTTATTCACCTATAGATGAGTTTGTTTATTTTTCAGATTGGTGGAACATTTATTCTATATCCCCTGAGAATAACAAAATACATTTCTTTCTCTTTTTTTGAGACAAGTTCTCATTCTGTAGTCCAAATTGGCCTGGAATCCACAACAGTCCTCCTGTTTCAGCCTCTGAGTGCCAGCATTACAGACATGTGTCACCATGTCTGGCTATAAAGCCCATTGTGTGCTGGCAGGAAGCTCAGTGGGTAGAGTGCTTGTCTGCAAGCCTGGCGACCTGAGTTTGATTCCCAGAACCCACATAAAGATGGAAGAAGAGAACTAACTTTGCAAAGTTGTCCTCCGACTTCCATATTCATCATAGACAAACACACTAATAATTTTTTAAAACCCGTGTTCTTCTTAAAAGGATTTTATAGCTCGGTGAGAAAAGAATAAATAAATAGTGGTGATGCCACAGGAAACCTGCTTTCACAGTCAGAACTCTGCACAGAGAAAAAGGAAGAATGCAGAGGCAATGGGGAGAATGAATCCTGCCTAGGGTAGCCAGGCAGTCTTCCTGGAGGAGGCGGTACTTGAATCTTGAATGGTGGTCAAGATTTGGACCTTGCAGAGAGGGTCACCAGCACATTCATGGGTATAAAGGTCTCTGACATGGGAAGTTGAAAACTTTTATGGCTGAAGGAAGGTCCTTCCTGGAAGAAAAGAGCAGAAAGCCAAGTTGCAGAGACAGAAAGAGGCTAGGTTTGGAGGGCTCTAATATTTTTATACATCACTTTATACATAAGATGTGTGTTTTATGTAGAAAGCTCTTGGCAGATGTTTAAGTTGTTCTTCCAAAGAAATGACACAAAGACTAAAGCATTCAGTAACCAGAGTACACTGTCAGACATGCTACTTTAGCATTTCACATAAGAAATTTCAAGATCCCGAAGAGATAGCAGGGTTGTTTTCTGGAACAATGTAGAAGAGGAAAATGAGTCACTTGTAGTTTATGAGCTTGTCCGAGGTCGCAGTGCCAGACAGAAGCCACAAAATTGGGCATCTATGACAATTAATCTCCATTGTCACTTTGATAGGGATTAAGAGTCATCTTGTGGTGTGCTTGTGGGGATGTTTCCAGAGAGTTTTAACTGAGGAGGGAGGCCCAGATGTGGGCAGCATCGTCCAGTGGGTTGGAATACTGGGCTGAATAGACAGGAAAAAGTAGAAATCCAGTGGAGAGCCGATGTTTCTCTGATTTCTGTTCTGCTGCTCTGTGAGCAAGCAGTTGCTACACACACTTGCCCCGTGGAGGTGGCAGCTCGCTTGTCTTCCCCACCGTGGTGGACTGCATCACCTTAAACCTTGAGCCCAGACACACTTCCCTCTTTAGTTGTTTCTGGCCAAGTATTTGGTTACAGCAATGAGAAAAAGAGACCCAAAGAGCCTTTCCAGCCTCTCAATCTAATTGCTAATTTGCGGACATATTTCAGAATGGTTAGAGTTTGAGGTACAGTGGGGCATGGTGTACAGGAAAGTGCAGGACAGAAAGAACTCAAAGGGCCCATCTGGAAAACTAGCAGCAGAGGACAAGGCAAAGGAAGTAAGGGTTAGATCCAGAGAGGAGAATAGAGGGAAGGAGGTAAGGGTTAGACCCAAGGAGGGAAAGGAGGTAAGGCCCAGATCCAGGGAGAAGAGTGGAGGGAAAGGAGGTAAGGCTCAGTTCCAGGGGGGGGAGATGGAGGGAAGGAGGTAAGGCCCAGATCCAGGGAGGAGAATGGGGGTGGGGTGAGGGGGTGAGGGGTGGAAGGAGGTAAGGCCTAGTTTGAGGGAAGGAGAATGGAGGGAAAGGAAGTAAGGCAGAAAAATCACTGCAATTCTCGAAACAGGTACATTTCACTAGCAGTGTGAGAAGCTCCCCTTATGGGACCTACTGTTTAGAGCCTGTGTGCCAAAATCTCTCTATGGAAGTTTCCCCTCCCTCCTTGGTCCTGGATAATGAGGCTCTTTCTTAAAATCTAACCCAGTTTAGCTTTTAGTAGTTTTCCTTAACATAAAGAAGTCGTGTAGGAGAGACTGGTCTGCCATAACTCAATATGTTGTCATATTCTGGGGTGCAGGATGATGAAGACTAAATGCCTCCTCATAAAGATTTTGAATTAGGAGAGATTAAAAGACCATAAAGAAATAATCATTACCCTGTAAAAGGCACCAAGTGTGTTAACAGTCAAAGGGCAATGTTCCTGGGAGTCCCGGGGTAGTGAGGAAGGCTTTTCATGCAGGACGCAAGAGGAGGAAATGGGTTTGTGGGGGAAGTCTGCGTTTCAGCTAGACAAGAAAGACAGTCTAGGAGACTGATGGACTCTAGGCATCAAGAAGTGCTCATTAAGGAAGCTGAGCAAAGCAAGTGCTAGACCTGCGGGGATAGGGGTGGAGAGGGGATCAGGCCATGGTCATGTTTGCTTACAGGAGGAACAGGAGTCATAGAACAACCGCCAATCACAGAGCAGGGCAGTGTGCCTGCAGTGTTCTGTGGGAGCAGCCACTTACCAGGAGGTTTCTAGGGATAGAGGCTCACACCTGGAATCCCAACGCTTGGGAGACAGAGGTAGGAGGGATATCCCGAGTCCAAGGTCCATACTGGCCAAGATAGCAAGTACCAGGCTAGCTGAGGCTACATAGGGAGTTTCAAGAAAACAAATTAACCAGTCCACATGTCCTTCAAGAGCCTTGTACGTTAAATGTCTGCAACAGCCTTGATGGCAAGTGCCTGCTTCACTGTGGTTATTCAGAAAACATTTGTTGAATAAATGACTGGCTTCTGTGAGGCTCTGTATGTGTGACACAGTGAACTCTGGCTCAACAAAGACTCCAGAGCTGTAATGGAAGATACGTTACCAAGCCTATCTGTTTGGGCCCCATTTCCTTTTCTGTGAGACAGAGTGATGATTCCTTGGGAGATGGGTCAGCCAGGAAAGTGCCTGTGTAAAACCCACATGAAAAAGCCAGGCTTGTTGGTTCACACTTGTGAGCTTAGTGAGGTGAAGAGAGGTGGATCCCTGGGGCGAGCTGGCCAGCCAGCCTAGCTTACTGCAGCAAGCACCAGGCCAACGAGAGACCCTGTCTCAAAAGCCAAGGTAGAGAGTCCTAAAGAACAACCCCTGAGGTTGTTCTCTGCTTCCCATGTGAATGTCCACACATGTACATGAGCACCTGCACACACACACACACACACGCACGCACACGCACGCACCTGTGCACATATACAGACACACCGATGAAATGAACTGAGAATCTATCCCACGAGCTGTGACATCTGAAAAGCATGCTCAAAAGCTCTAAGCAAACAAAAGCTGTTTTTTCCTGAGATGGTAGAACTTCAGAGCAGCAAGCAGAACCGTCTCCTTCGGCTTCTGACACCAGAAGACTTCTCAAGAGATGATTGTACCTTTTTTCACATCTGTCCTCCTGCCTTTTAATTCCCCTTCTCAAAATGCATAAAGCAAAAAAAATCATAAAAATAAAAATCATCACTTTTCCTCGCTCTAATTGATTGAAGCCTTTTCTCGTGGCAGGCTTCAGTGAGCACACACAGGGGCTGCCTGCTGGCCGTCGTCAGCTTGCGCAGCATGCTGCTCAGACCATCTGCTGTTCCATGCGGGCCATATGGAACAGAGCCTCCACTTTGGGCAAGCCAAATTCTTTTCTTCTGTGGGTTCTCTTCTTGGCTGTCTATCCCAATTCTATGGATCGAGCATGAATACAATCACAGCTTCCTTATCAAGCCAATGACTTGAATTTTATGAAGAGATCCTTTACGTATCACATCTTAACTCTTGTGAAATAATGCCCCCCAATGCCAATTTTCACCCATAACATGGGAGAATTCAGAAATCATTCCTGTAGTTCTCTCTCACAATGGTGCCTGTTCTCTACAGAGGTAGTAAAAACACATTTTCTTTCCTTCTTTCCTCTGGTTTTTTAAGTTACCATTATCTTTCATGCATCTATAACAGCAGGCATAGCCATGCTGGGGTGATTAGTTCTTAACTGTTGGGGCTTATTAGCAGCCCAGAAAATGACATGCAGAACTCCAAGGCAGAGCTTGGCTCCCACTGTGATAGTCTCAGTGGGACTTTCAAATATCAAGATGATTTCTACTCTCTCCTTGAAATGCATGGCAAAAACATTTGATTCTCAAAAGTAGGGGCTTATGCAAAATGTTAATCAGTTTTGGAAAGTAACTTTTTGAGGGTTGTGACTAAATAAATGAGAATATAGAGCTGCTTATTTAAAGATATAAACGACTCATAAAGTTTTTTTTAAGAATCAGAAATGAGGGCTGGAGAGATGGCCTAGCAGTTAAGAGCGCCGACAGCTCTTACAGAGGACCCGGGTTCGATCCCCAGCGCCCACATGGCGGCCGAGAACCATCTGAAACTCCAATTCCAGGAGAACTCCAGTTCCAGGGGAATCTGAGACCCTCTTCTGTCCTCCGCGGCATTGCACGACACGGGTGCACAAACTTGCATGCAGACAGTATATTCATACACATACAGAAATAAATAAAATTAATAAAAAAAATTTAAAAAAAGAATCAGAAATGAAAGGAGACGATCTCAGTTGATTTTTAGCAAAGTTGTGAAGTGAGGCCACTGTCCTCAGCAGAGGTGACAAAGGCTTTTCTATATGCTCAGCTTTTGTTTCCAGCCCAGCCCCAAGTCATTTCAAATCATATTGATTTCTTTTTATCTCTCATAGGAAAAAAATGTATTAACCCACTGGCATGTTACTATAAGTTAATTAAAAAAATGTCAGGCCCCTGAAGATAAAATACTAACATGCATTACGGAGCACCCCAGAGGAAGAAACAAGCAGTTAATTTTCATTCCCACCATGGTGTGATTTCCATCTTACATTCTTTTTTCTTGGGTAGTGATTGATTCTATTTCCATTAAAAAAATAAGCTGTTTTCCCTCTAGTCCTTTCCAGCTCAAACCAACATATTTGCATTGCTGTTAGCCTTGTCTTTCCCAAAGCATTTTATATATACTGCCGTATAATGTGATTGTTTGAGTTTCACTTAGTGGGTTTAGATGAAAAGCTCAATTATCCATATCTTGTTCTTTTTATGGCTCTGGTTCAGGCAAATGCTCACACATACTGGGTGTAGGATGAGCCCATTTGTGTTCAGTGATGTCGTAAAGTACCATGTTTACTACGGAAGGAACAGGGAGTCCCCTGAAGCCACCTCTAGTGTTGCCACTGCAAACAAATTAGGATCTTACAGTTGAACTCAAATGAAATGTTCCTATAGGTTCACAATTTTCAACCTATTCTGTTATGTACAGTTTAAAGTTCTTATGTTTTGATGGCTCTTTTTGAAGAATTAACCAGACAAAAGTTAAACAATTCAGCAATATATACAACCTATAAGAAATTCTTGCAGGAAGGCATTGAGGGGTCAGAACCTCTCTATCCTTTATCCCATAGTCTCCATTAGGATGTCCTTTGCTGCAAGCCACCTCACATCATATGTTATATAAATAAAAGCTAGTCCAGTTTTGCAAATTCAGTGTGCATAGAAACTCGCTGGTTATCACTGTAAAGTTTGAGATCCATTGCCACTTATTTCCTAAGGACTGAGCACTGTGCCCCTCCCACCTGTCTAAACTCTTAAATATGCTCAAGTGCAGTATCCTCTTGCCTCCCCTTAAACACTGTCTCTCTTGGGCTCTCACTGGTTGCCTATTGCACCGCTTATTGCACCGCATTGCAAACTCAGCTCAGCACTCAGTAGACACCTGTTGCCATCACAGCATGATTTAATTGTAGCAAAAATCAAATAAAAAGTTGAGAATAGGGAAAGGGTCATGGACCTGTGCTGTCCAGCAGAACACGGAAACTTGGTCAGCAGGTGTAGCCAGGAGTCAGCTGTCTCCTAAGATTCTCCCTAGCACTGAAGATCCTTAATTTTCTTCTTTGACCTTTTTGACTCTACCTAGGAGCAGACTGAGTTCCTAAGAGCCTGAAGCTCTAATTAAAAGAAAAAATAGAGGTAGCTGCAAAAATTAGTACTTGCTTAGAATATTAAAAACCAATGAAAAGCTGGGCGTGGTGGTGCACGCCTTTAATCTTAGCACTTGGGGCAGAAGCAGGCAGATCTTTGTGAGTTCAAGGCCAGCCTGGTCTAGAGAGTGAGTTCCAAGACAGCTGGGGCGACAGGGAGAACCCTGTCTTGAAAAGACCAAAAAAAAAAAAAAAAAAACAAAAAAAAAACCCCACAAAAAACAATGAAGCATATATTTTTTAAAAATACTGACATATATCCTAACCATCACAAAAGCAAAAGTGATATAAAATTTTAAAGTAATTAGTTATTTGATTGAATGCTGTAGTATTCCCCTATTAGCTTTGTATTATATAGTCAGATCCCTTTTATAAATAATAAATGGCAAATGTCAGAGAATTTTCATTTTATTCCAACAATGATCAGTTTCAACATGCATGACAACACTCATCACTCTCTCTGCTGTTACTGTCCCTTTCATCATAGCACACTATGAATTTTCTGATATCTTAATATTTATTCACTCTGTCGAGTCAGCAAGAATTTTTATCTTTTTCGGTGTGTTTATACAATTTATTCCTTTTAAGTAATTAATCAGATAAAAAGTATTAATCATTTCTTTTCAAAATGTATCACTTCTTTTAATTAGTTATGGTTCATTCTTAGAATTATTTCAAATAAATTATAATTAGCTACGAGATATCAGAATAATACCTTATTCTTGTTGCCCTGTTTTATATTCCATCAATTGTTATCTGACATTACTCTACATTTATTAATAAATGCCAATCAAATAAAATACAGTATTCTTCATAGTCATCTAATTTAGGAGTCTGCGACGTCTTACTATTTTATTAAAATATCTTCCCAAATTGCAGTTAAATTGGGACTTGCAAAGCTTTATTGATATTTCTTTGAGTTTTTCTTCCGAGTCTTTAAAAATATGCTTTTGAACTATGAAGGACATTGTTCCCACCATTCTCACCTCAGACAGCTTTGTAATGAGCATGTTATTCCATACACAGTCATTAAAGGAATGTTGTAAAACAAAACATGTCTTTTTCTACATGTCTTTAAAATGCTCTATCTAAAAAGAGAATAAACAGATTTAAAAATTCTGTGAAGTTCACAGTAGTCAACATTCCAGGGACTGCAGAGGCGCTTCCTCCTCTCCGAGTGCGTGGGCTGGACACCGCTCACACCCTGTAGTTTATCAGCGTTTCAGCGAGGGTGTTGGTCTTTGCCCTTGTCCTCTCCATGTTAGATAATACACACTGCTTCTTACACACAGAAGTTGTGGAGATAATAACTCCTGGCATTTTCGCTCTGCAGATTAAAAAGTGAGTCATAAGTGTGCAGATTGTTAGCGAATGATTGAGCTGAATTCAAGCCCGGTGACTCTGAACCAAAGACTTGGGTTCTGAATTATTAAAACTTGCTTTCTTTGATTTCTGTATCGACATAAGTGGGAAGAGGATTTCAAAGGAGGAAATGTTTGCTTTGAAATACTTGGAATATTGGCATGGCCTTTGCCTAGGGGTATGGGTAGCAAAAGAACTCCTTTAACAAAGCAGAAGGGATCCTTCTCTGCTGAGCTTGCTCCAATAATCCAGTATTACGATAATAAACAAGCTTACTTACAATAATAAGTAAACCAGAGACCAGCAGAGGGAGACATAAACTCTCATAATGTTCTGCTTACTGCATAAGACACAATTTTCATTTATTGGGAAAAGACTCTGGTGATTTGGATCCTGTCCCTGACTGAGCAGCTGTGGCCTCTGCTGAACTTTACTGCCCCTCGGGGCGGCCTGTTCCTCATCTGTAATATTGCAGCTACACTAAGTGGTCTCTGAGTTTATCCGCTCTGACCTTCGGAGAAGTTCAACTGCAGTACCCAGGAACATGAGGTCTGCTTAGTACCAAAGGCATTTACTCATGTTTAGATGCTGAAGTAGTCGGAATCAGGCCATTGCTTTGGGGAGAATGACCAGGAAAAGAGAAATCAGGCCACTCTACCTACCCGACTAGTAGTTATGTGCAAAATTAAAGACCTTTTCATCACATGCTCTATCATATAGAAAAATATTAAGTAAGATACTTTTACCATCCTAAAAAAAATGAATAAGAATGTTCTGACTCATGTGGCTGTTGGTGGATAGCCAGCGGATATTGTAAGTTCTATAAGCCCAGCCGGGTGTGGTGGTGCATGGTCCCAGCACTTGGGAGGCAAAGGCAGGCAGCTCTCTGTGAATTCAAGGCCAGCCTGGTCTACAGAGTGAGCTCCAGGCCAGCTAGAACTAAAGGGAGATCCTGTCTCCAAAAGACAAAAAAAAAAAAAAAAAAAAATTCTATAAGCCCAACTTAGAAACTGCACTCTTTCTTACTGAGACTTGTTTCCAAAAAAAAAAAAGTTACTGGTTTAGAATTATAAATTACCAATAAAGTGTGAAAAGTATTCACAGCATCGGGAACGAAAGAAGTGAAAATTATAGAGAAGAAATACAATTTCTATCCCTTACACTCATAGAAATTGAATGGAAGTGTAAGTTGACAAATATTAAAAAAACAATTTTATTCATTTATTTTTGGTCAAAATAATATTTTATCTCTAGAAATTTACTCTAAGCAAATAATCTCAAGGATTAATAAAGCATTGCTTAAAAAGATGAAAAGACCTGAATAAGAACCATCCAGTATTCATGGATTGAAAAGATATGAATATGTCCATAATAGCTAAGAAATATATACATTCAATGTAGTGGTAATTTTTTATATATTTTATTTATTTTTATTTTATGTGTATGCATGTATTGCATGCATGTATGAGGAGGTCAGAAGACGGTGTCAGATTCCATGGAACTGGAGTTATATATGGTTGTTAGATGCCATGTGGGTTCTGGGAACTGAACCTAGGCCTTCTGCAAGAGCAGCCAGTGCTCCTAACCACTGAGCCATCTTTCCAGCCTCTACTGGTAATTTTAGTAGAAATTTAAAAAGTTAATCCTCAAATTCATATGGACTTTTGAGTCCAAAATAATAAAAAAAAACCTTGAAAAAGAACAAAATCAGAGGATTCACATTTCCCCAATTTAAATCTTACTACAAACCCACATCAACCAAAACAGTGCGCTGCTCGAATAAAGAGAAGCAGCTGAAGGGCTGCAAGAGGATTGAGAATTCGCAGATCAACCTACAAACTGAGGGCTATTTCTGGATTACAGTGTTGAGATTATTCAGTGATGGAAAAGAATAATTTATTCAACAAACAGTGCTGATAGCTGGATATCAGAGTAAATTTGGACTTCTACCCTACCCCACAAAAACTTAACCCAAAACTGGTCAGCAATCTAAAATAAAAATTAAAATAACAGAATTCTTAGAAAAAAATGAGTTTAATTTTCATAACTTTGGGTACAGGATTGAATTTTTAGATCTGACCTTTAAGCATAATAAAATAAGAGAAAAAATAGTGCAGGATTGAATTTTTAGATCTGACCTTTAAGCATAATAAAATAAGAGAAAAAATAGATGAATTATACTTCATCAAATTTAAAACATTTTGTGTACAAAAGGACATTGTTACAAAGTAGAAATATAAACTCTAGAACACAAGAAAATAATTCCAAATTGTACCTGGTAGGAGCCTGACATTCACAATGAAAAAAGGACAACTGGGCAACCCAGAAATTTTAATGTTTTGTTATTGAAGTTTTGTGCAATTCATACAACATTTCTAAGTCCAATTTAGACTCATTCCTCTTTCCATGCCCCTCACCCCACCCAAGTTCATGCATTTTCCATACATGTCTTGCATCTTTTTTTCAGTTTTTTTTTTAAGTTTTTCTATGCAGAGGTTTATTGTTTGGGGCTGAAGTGTACTGTTTTAGTCAGTTCTTTTGTTGTTGTTTTAGGGTTTTTTTTTTTTTTTGTCTTTTTAAGACCTTTTAGTCCCAGCTGGCCTGGAGCAGCTCACTATGTTAGACCAGGATGGCCTTGAACTCACAAAGATACGCCTGCCTCTGCTTCCCAAGTGCTAGGATTAAAGGCATGCACACCATGCCCGGCTTAGTCAGTTCTTTGACCCAGTCCTTTTGTTGTTGTTCCCTCCAATTTGTGTTGCTCCAAAATGTGCATATATGTTCTTCACACATATATCAAAATTATGGCATCTGAAAGTAAACCGTATGTTAATTCTAAAACATGTTTAGGAATTCACATTTTTATCCTTTAATTTTATATTACTCTAAAGTATGCATACATACCCTCCCCCATATACCACAATTATAAAGTATGAAAAAAAGTGGTAGGTTTAATTCTAGATCCCAATAAGGTATTCACATTATATGGACAGTTGCTTGGAGGATATATATATATAATTATATATAATATATATATATATATTTATATATATATAGGTACTATATATAATATATATAGTATATGTTTGTTCAGTTTGCCTTACTACTAGGAATTTGGTGCTAGCATCTACAAATGAGGGATACCATTCATTGTTTTATTTTTCTGGCACTGTGTTACTTCACTTAGCATAATGTCTTCTAGTTCCATCCATTTACCTGCAAAGTTCATGATGTCATCTTTCTTTATTGCTGCATAGAACTCCATTGTGTAGATGTACCATATTTTCTCTATCCACTCCTTGGTTGTGGGGCACTTGGGCTGCTTCCAGCTTTTCTCTATTGTGAAGAGGGCTGCAATAAACATAGATGCACATGTATCTTTGCAGTAGGATGAATCTTGTGGGTATATACCCAGGAGTGGTATGACTGGGTCAGGTGGTAGGCTCATTTTGAGTTTTTAGGGGTTTTCCACACTGCTGGTTGTACAAGTTTACATTCCCACCAGCAGTGGATGAGTATTCTCCTTCCCCCACAACCTCTCCAGCATTTGGTGGCTTTTGTTTTCTTGATCTTAGCCAGTCTTATTGGAGTGAGATACCTTAAAGTGGTTTTAATTTACAATTTCCTTAATTATTAGTGATGTTGAACACTTTTTAAAGATGTTTCTCAGCCATCTTTATTTCCTCACTTGTAAAGTCTCTGTTCAGCTCTTTACTCCATCTCTTGAGTGGGTCATTTGTTTTCTTACTTCTTTGTTTTTTGAATAGTTTATATATTTTGGATGTTAATGCTCTGTCAGGTGTATCGCTGGTGAAGGTTTCCTCCCACTCTGTGGGTTTTCTCTTCACTTCATTGATTGTTTTGCTGTACAGAAGCTTTTGGGTTTAATGAGATCCCACTTGCAGGAAAAGACTTTCTAAATCAAACAGCAGCTGAGCAAGAAATAAGATCAACAATTAACAAGTAGGTTCTCATTAAACTCAACTCAGAGATTTAACATAAACCTGTCTCAGATAAGGGTTCCTTCAATAAGATGTGCAAATGGTTAGCAAATGCATGAAAAAAAGTTCTCAGTATCATGACTCATTAAGGAAATGTAGTTCCATGTCACAAGTATGTACAACTTCATGTCCACAAGTATGTGTATAATTTTAACAACAGTGTTGGTAAAGAAATGAAGCTGGAACCTTTGTACATTGCCAGTGGAAACTAGAATGGCTTAATCATTGTGGAAATGTTAGACAGTTCCTCAAAAAGTTAAAGCACTGGGATGTAGTTCAGTGGTCAGCACTTGCCTAGCAGGTGTAAGGCTCTGGGTTTGATCCCTAGCATTGAAAAGAAAAGTTAGACAGAATTACTATGTAGAACTATAACTCCAGTGCTTACATACATACAAGAAAGAGCAGAATATTGTACTCAAACATGTTCATCTATGCAGTGTTAATAGCAATACTACTCATAACAGCTAAAAGGTAGAAAAAAAAAACAAAGGATTGAGCAATGATGGTCTATCCATAGAGTGAAATATTACTCATGTATAAAAGGGAGTGAAACAATGACAAATACTACAATGTAGATGAATCCTTTCCAGAGGTAAACATACAGCACCGCATATATAATATGTACATGAAATTTCCAAATACAAAAACTTGCGGAGCAGAACACAGGTTGGTGGTTGTAGGAGCAGAGGAGAGAGAAATGAAGAGAAATTACTGAATGGTAAGAGATTTTACTTTGTAATTGTCTTAATATTAAACAGGTCATTGAATATTATGGGGATGCAAACACCATTGGATTGCGCAGTTCTAATTTGGCCAGTTAACTTTATATGGTGAGAATTTTCCTGAAGTTATCTTTTGAAAGTTAATGGAGTTTTGCATGTAATGGAATTATAAATCATTTCTTCTGATTTTTTAATCTTCATTTCCTACATTTTAGTGAGCAGCATGATTCTGATTACTAGGAAAGAATTAAAAATAAGCAATCCCTCCAAGGAACTCACATCTTAAACTATATTTTTAAGGATACTAGAAAAAATGCTTAAGAAAAAGATCTAGGACTCAGGGTATGCTTAATGTTAGAGAGTGCCTGCACAGTATAGATGGGATCAATCCTAGTACTAGGGAAAAAAGAAAAAAAAAAGCAAAGAAGGAAGGAAGGAAAGAAGGAAGGAAGGAAGGAAGGAAAGAACAAAGGAAAAAAGGAAGGAAGAAAACTCTTAAGAGACCTAGATATCTGTTGATACTTTTAGAAGATTGTATCTTTAAACAGATGTTTGTAGGTTCATAATTTTTGCCCCTGATCACTAACAATTAATGTCTTTCTCTATACTGTTTTCCAGGATTCTTTAAATGAAAATCTACAGAGGGCAAGCAGAAGCATTCATGGACTTATTTTGGGACTAGTCCCGGCTAGGGGAGGCCGGCTGGTGAATTCACCTCTCACCTGTGTAAAAGAAAGTTTGTTCTCAGCACTTAGAGAACAAAGTCCACTTCCCAGCTGCCTTTGCTGTCCTTTTCCCTGCCTGATAAGGACTGGAGAGAAAGTAACTACAGAGCACGTTTTTTTCTTTCAAGCATAAAACCTCTTCCTAAAGAGCACAGCTAGCATAGAATTAAGCTTTGAAAAATAAATAGCAAGGGGGTAAAGAAGGACACATGCACCTCGTTTCTTATTTTCTTCTGTACTGGATTTCTGGCTTAAATGCGTGCAGCCTGTCCTCCCCCTCTAGGAAAAACGCAGTCAGCAACCACTCTTCTTAACCACATTTCCTGATGGCGCTCAGTCTGTCTGTCTGTCAATGATCACAGGCTTTCCCTTCCAGAGCCCACCACTCTCCTCCTAGTCAAGAGAGGATAGTCTGGAAGAATATCCAGAGAAATGCTGTTGCGAACAATAATAGATGGCAATTTTACCTTTCTTTCCATGAGCTAGTTAACAGGAAAACCTAAATAGCTGGTAAAAGATAGTTCCAGGGGCTGGAGAGATGGCCTAGCGGTTAAGAGCGCTGACCGCTCTTACAGAGGACCCGGGTTCGATCCCCAGCACCCACATGGCGGCCGAGAACCGTCTGAAACTCCAATTCCATGAGAACTCCAGTTCCAGAGGAATCCGACACCCTCTTCTGACCTCCTCAGCATTGCACGACACGGGTGCACAGACCTGCATGCAGACAGTACATTCATACACATACAGAAATAAATAAATGCCGGGCGTGGTGGCGTACGCCTTTAATCCTAGCACTTGGGAGGCAGAGGCACTCGGATCTCTGTGAGTCTGAGGCCAGCCTGGTCTACAGAGTGAGTTCCAGGACAGCCAGAGCTACAGGGAGACCCTGTCTCAAAAAGACAAAA
>VZQC01004771.1:2296646-2527222 GCA_009823505.1 Rhizomys pruinosus
TATATATATATATATATATATGGGCTAGAGTAGCTCAGTGGTTAAGAGCACTGGCTCCTCTTGCAGGGGGCCTGGTTTTTGATCCCCAGCACCCGGATGGAGGCTAACAGCCATCCATAGTAACTCCAGCTCCAGGGGTAACGTGCTCTCTTCTTATAGCTGTAGGCATTGCATAACATGGTGCACTTACACACATGCTGGCAAAACACTCATACACATAAAATAAAATAAAAATGATAAAATACATATATAATGTACATACATTTATAAAACGTGTAAAGAATTTTAAAAAATGTATTATTCTTATTTTATGTGTACGAGTGCATTGCTTGCTTGTAGCTAGGTGCACCCCTGTCGTGTAATGTCCACGGAAGCCAGAAGAGGGTGATGGAGTTACAGACAGTTGTTCTTTTAACCACTGAGCCATCTCTACAACATCAACATCTAAAGAATTATAAAAAGATATACAACACACACACACATCCTTAGCCAAAGGTCAATAAACCAAGATGGTGATCAACTCTAGCGCATGCCCTGTTTGTGTAAATAAAGTTTTAATCAAGCACAGCCATTCTGAGTCTTTGGCCTCTGTGCTACTATGCAGAATTCAGCAGTTGTGATTGAGGACAGCCTGTGAAACTTAAAATACTTATAATTTGGTCATGTTCACAAGAGCTCGCCACCTCTGATCCGTGCCAATGCTCCTCAACCTCGAAGGTTCACATAGGTTGCCTGGGAGCCATTTAAGAAACTAACACAGATTCATTGTCCTGTGGTGGTTCTCAGAGGGTGAGACATGTGCAATCTCAGACCCAACACACATTTGACAACCTGTGTCATTTATGCAGATCTCTGGGTAATTCTGATGCAAGCCTATGCTTGAGAATCACTATCTTTAGAGAGCCTGAAATTACAAGCCCAGAAAAGACCCGCCATGGCAGAGTCTAAGAACTCTGTGTGCTTCATAATAAACATGGGTGGTGAGGTGCTACGTGAGGCTGCCCCGAAAGCCACAGTCTTCACCCCAATAGAATCCATAGGGTGGTTTCCAAGAAATAAAATTTCAAATGTACCTTCACTGATTTAATCTGGTTTAAGTAATCTCTTTTGGAAGGAGAATTTTCTATTTTTTTTGTGGTTGCTCAAAGCAGTTTCGAACGTCAGCTCATTTCTGAAACGACCAATAGAGGGAGCTCCTGTTACAACACTGACCCTTAAAGATGGGTTCTTACCCGCAGAATCAACCAACTAGTGGACTCCACTCATCTTTGAATAAAATGGTATTTTTGGATTTCTCCTGCCCATTTTATATACATGAGGCCCCTGCTTTTAGCGCCGGGAATATTGAAATGAATGTTGATTTCTATGGATTTAGGATTTGCCTTTGCTTTTTCAGCCACATTTATAGGTTCAATACGAACATACCATGTAAACAATATAATTACTGTCAATATTCACACAAATACCTTTTTTTTTAAAGTTTTTTTTTATTAACTTTATTTCTGTATGTGTATGAATGTACTGTCTGCATGCAAGTTTGTGCACCCGTGTCGTGCAATGCCGCGGAGGTCAGAAGAGGGTGTCGGATTCCCCTGGAACTGGAGTTCTCCTGGAATCGGAGTTTCAGACGGTTCTCGGCCGCCATGTGGGTGCTGGGGATCGAACCCGGGTCCTCTGTAAGAGCGGTCGGCGCTCTTAACCGCTAGGCCATCTCTCCAGCCCCACACAAATACCTTTTTAAAAAAAAATATTTATTTTTTATGTGTATGAATGTATCGTCTGCATGCAGGTCTGCGCACCCGTGTCTTGCAATGCCGCGGAGGTCAGAAGAGGGTGTCGTCGGATTCCCCTGGAACTGGAGTTCTCCTGGAATTGGAGTTACAGACGGTTCTCAGCTGCCATGTGGGTGCTGGGGATCGAACCCAGGTCCTCTGCAAGAGTGGTCGGCGCTCTTAACCGCTAGGTCATCCAGCCCCCTCACACAGATACCTTTATATGTTCAGACAATGCTGAAGATGCCTACCAAGCACAAAAATAAAGATTTTATTTCCATTGAACATTTAAACAAATCACATAACTAAATCATACAATATGAATGTAAATCCCTTACTGGGACCAGTGAGAAGCTGATGCAGTAGGCAGATGCTTTAGTGAGTCTCCTGGAGTGGCCATTTGGGTATATGATATGCATAGATACACAATATGATGGAAGGAATGGAGCCATGCAATGCTGAGTTGATGATGTCTCCTACCAGAAGCACCAGAAGAAGTATAAACTGTTAAGCATAATGGTCCAATATGTCACAGGAGGTGCACTGCTAATAAAATGCAAGGGTCAGATGGCACATGAGCTTTGTGGGGCCCCACTTTTAGCACTGGGAAGTCTGAAATGGGTTTTGATTTGCATGGATTCAGACTTGCCCTTGCTTATCGAGCTGTACAAATTAATATTGCTAACACAGCCAAAAGACTGAAGCAAAACACTTTGTGTCAGTTTGGCCTTCCAAAGGACATTTCTTTTGATAAAGGAAAGCATTGTACACAACATTCTGTGCAATGCAGAGTAAATTGTGTCCCATGCTGAGGACTCTGCTTGTTGATATGGGACAAGATGGATAGAGAACTGAATGTCTGTTTGTATTGACAGAACAAAGATACAGGTCCAATAGGGACAGTGTCTATGAAATTAAAATAAAGAAATATCAGCTGGTAACCTTTCCAGGAAGGTTGTATAGAGGTATGTAGAAATCAGTGGGAACAAAAATGAATAGTGACAGAGAGATGATGATATCTTGATCTTGGGTGTGTGTGTGTGTGTGTGTGTGTGTGTGTGTGTGTGTGTGTAGGGGACGGTGAGTGCCAAGGCATGAGTTTAATTTAGAGTGAGTTGGAGGTGATAGATCAGCATCTAAGTGGAATCTACCAAAGACTGTTGGTTTTGAAACTTTGAGGCTCAGAACAGAAATAGGGATAAGATTATCTTTATAAAGATCTTAGCATAGTTCATGTAGAGGATTAAAAGTAGAACTTGGGTAATTACAGCTACAGCTTAATCCCTTCAGCGGGCATGAAGGAGCTGATGTTTGCCAGGCTTCAGGCAGAGGATGATGATAGTGGGAATTTTAACTACTTATTGTAGAGTAGAGCTGTTTTGATACTGGGGATGAATCAGACAACTTAGATGAAACTTAGATCCCAGTGGTAGAAGACAGAAAATAAAATTCATGAAGTGCATGCAGTTAGATGGAGTGATGGTTAATCATGACTATCTGTGTGACTGGACTTCTAAGAATCAGCCAAGAATTTTCAGTGTGTGTGTGTGTGTGTGTGTGTGTGTGTGTGTGTGTGTGTGTGTGACTCTGTGTGTGTCTGTGTGAGTACAGGTCATGAACTGAAAAGGGGGAAAAGGGGGAAGGGGGACTTAAGAGAGAGGTTGAGGAAGGGTAACAGAATGAGTGTGACAGGAAAGAATGAAGGCTACTGGGGGAGGGAAGGGCCGGGAGATGTAGTGGGGATGTTTGAAAATGCCAGCATGAAACTCATGACTTTGCTAATTTTTTTAAAGCTAACAATAATAAACAAGGAAAGACTTGGGAGATTAGTGGAGCATACCTCTGGATATGTCTATGAGGACATCTCTATAGGTGATTGGCTCTTGAGGGCTCTGATCTCTTCATGGGTTCATGCATTCTGATGGCATCATTGAGAGGTGGTGAAAGGAGGTGAGCCTAGCTGGAGGACCATCACTGGGGTCCCATCTTGTCCTGGCCCTGGTCTCTGCTTCCTGACTGCCACCCAGTGTGCTGCTTTGCTCCGCCACCGCTCTGCTCTGTCATCTTGGCTGTGCCCACCCTGTCTTGCTAGACTGACCCCTCAAGTATTTAAACAAAATCTGACTGACATAAAGAGAAAGAAAGCTGGAAAGTGGCCGAGAGAGAAAAAGAGCCTCAGGGACTTTCATTTTTAAAATTATGTTTTACAGTCTACAAGGTAGTGGATTCATTAAGCTATTTTCATGCATTTTAAGTGAGGGAAGGCTTCACTGGGAAAGTAAAATTTGAGAAAAGACCAAAATTGGGTAAAGGAGAAAGGCTGTCTAAACACCAGATATTCTAGGCAGGGCAACAAGCCCCAACAGGAACAGTAAATGCAAAGGCCCTGGAGTAGGGCATGCCTTCAACATTAGAGGAATGGCCAGAAGGCCAGGGCTTCTGCAGGAAGGTGTGTGTGTGGGGGGAGCTGAGGTCAGGGAGGCCTTAGGGACTAGCTCAGGTAAGCTAAAATGACTCTGGCTTTTACTAAGAGTGGGATGAGGACTTGAGATTTTAGAGGAGTGATATATCTCACGGAGCCTAGGATTTTTGTCCCTGCTGGCTTGCATTTGGACAAAAACAAAGGAGGAAAAGCAGAAGGCATCAGGAGTCACGGGTGGGAAAGAAATGATAGTATCAGAGTAGGTTAATAGCAGTGGGGGTGGGGAGGGTGTTGTAAGAGTCATATGACTGGAGGATAGTGACCGCAGTAAGAAACACAAACAAGAGCCTTGCAAAGCACAATACAAAGAGAGAAGGTCTACAAGGAAACAAAAACAATACAGAGGTACAAGACAGCACAGTGAGCTCTAAGAAGGGCTGGGGTGTTTCCAGGGGCTTGGCCTTAACCAGCACACACAGTACCCTGAGCCCGACCTCCAGAATACAGAGAAAAGCCAAGAAAGCTGAGCACTGAAGACTAAGAGGAGCTGACACTGTGCACAGGAAGGATGAGGAGGGTGAGGACAGGAGAGAACTTACTAGGTTGCTGATGAGAACACTGCCCTTAGTGAGGATTTAGCGAAGTGGTGAGAGCAAGCAGCTCAGTACCTCGTGGCTGGTGGCCTTGTGCTCCTCCCTCTGCCCCACCGTTCGGATCTGCTAATGGCTTCCCAACACAGGCACCTGCGCCTTCCCTGGGGAGCAGGCTGGACACGCAGGGAATTAGTCCTCAGGATCAGAGACGGAAAACAGAAACTTAAAACTTGACTATGAATGAAAAGCTGATGGACAGTAGCTGGGAGATGGTGGACAGGCAAGGATTTGTTTTCTAGTGCCATGGGAGAAAACCAAGCAAGATTATATGCAAAGGGGAAAGAGGAAGGAGCTAAGGATAAAGAGCAAGTGATGAGGTCATAAAATGGCGACCTCAAAGTAGGCGGAAGACATGCAGGAGAACATGGGCGGGCTGGGGGGGTTCATTGAAGAGGAAGAGGGGCTCCACTTTCCTGAGTCGGAAGGGAGAAAGAAACTGTCAGGACCTTATAAGAGTAAGAGTGTCACATGGATGTGCGGATGTCCAGGAAGCAGGCTGCACCTGCTGAGCAAGAAAGATGACAGGTCATGCAGAAGAGAGAATGCCTACATTTAGGTGATGGATGGAGGAGGAGAGAAAAATCCAGAGAGCTAAAGTCAAGAAACAAGCAGCGCAGTGACACGGCCGCCGAGGAAGGACGATTTTAAGGGAAGGTGATCACGTTGTCCAATTTTCGAATGATCATATTTGGTCATAAGACTTTTTGTTGGGTCAATAGAATAGGAGTTATCCACTCAGATAAAGGAGTAAGTAGAAGGGAAAGCGAGAGCAACAGACAAGCTGGGAGCCCATGGCACTTCAAAATATATTCTCAGGTCAATTTAATGAGGGAAAGAAGTGCCTGTTATTTTCAGGCATGCTTGTTAGATATTTGGTTGAACTATAGAAAATTACTTGATCTGACCATTTTTAACCTACAAAAAGATGTGTCTTATACAATTCAATTTGATATTTAAAAACACCATTGGAAGGGCCGGCAACATGGCTCAGCAGGTGAAGGTGCTGCTGCCCTATGGAAAGACCTGAGGACCTGAATTTGGTCTTGAGAACACCTCTTACATCTTACACAGAGACAGACAGACACACAGAAATAATAAATGAAAGATTTTAAGGTTTTTTTTTTTACTATTTTTATTGTTTTTTATGCATTTCATACATCTAAATCACATTTAGACCCTCTCCATAATCTTCTCCACCAGATTTCATGCATTCTGTCATATATGTTAAGGCCTATGGAGTCAAGTTTGTAACCCCAGTTGTCCCTCTCTGTGTGAGTTCACCCCCTGGAGCCTGGTCAGCCCATCTAGGATCACTCCCTGAAAGAAAGATCAACTCTTCCTCACCCAGCAATGAGCAGCTGCTGATTGTTCCTTGGCTAAGGTTGCGGCCTCTTAACCTTCCTTCCTTACTTCTATGCTGGGTTTTTGTCTGGTTTGAGTTTGCGTGGGTTTTGTGCACTCAGGGGCTCAAGAACCATTGTAGAAGAGGGGTCGGAAAGACTGTATGAGCTGGGGTGGCGGAAGAGCACAAAAAACAGAACTTGCTCATAGGAACTTATAACAATAAATGACATTTTTAAAAACTAACAAAATTGATCATATCTAAAGTTTCTTACCAACTCCAAGGCCCTTCATGAACCATCAATTCAAAGTCTATATTGAGAACTTGAGGCTCGAAATCACCAACAAACTGTTTCTCCTCAGACACATGGGAGAAGAGTAATGAAAACTGGCAAAGTAGAATTAATCCTTTAGTATTTCCTACTAACAATGAGCTACCAAAACAACCATAATTCTATAATCCAGAACCAGATCCAAGCAGCTTTCTTGGTATGGTTTTTCATGGGTATTATGAAAATACCAATCTTTTTTTTTTTTTTGAGACAGGGTCTCCCTATAGCCCCAGCTGGCCTGGAACTCACTCTGTACACCAGGCTGGACTTCAACTCACAGATATCCTGCCTCTGCCTCCCAAGTGCTAGGATTAAAGGCCTGCGCTAACCCAGGTCCTCTGCAAGAACAGTCAGTGCTCTTAACCACTGAGCCATCTCTCCAGCCTCTAAAATAAAGATCTTTAATTCCTTCGGTTTTAAGTCTAGGCACTTTTGAGAGGAAAGCTGCTCCTTGATTCAGTTGACTTTTTTTTTTTCTGAAATTTAATTGCTTTGAGGCCAATGATGAAGGGCATGCAAAATGAAATTAAAAGATGAAAAATATCTCTTGTGATTTGATATTAAGCAGGAGTGATGGAGTGTGACATTAAAAAATGGTATCAGAGATGCATGCTCTGCATTTCAGTTCAATTACATCAATTCCAGATTCTGGGACACTGCAATTTCACACATGCTTAATTAAATCATGTCAGTGCCAATACTTTTAGCTCAAAATATTTTTTGTGGAAGTTTTGGAGATAGGTAAGACAGAACAATTATCCCTTGCCTTTCTGGTTACCAGACCGAATGAAGCTGGCTCTTGACGTTTCTCTTACTTGTAAAATTTTATTGCTGAAATAGGGATTGATAAGAACAGAAGTCACAGACACATGATTTCAAGTATCCTTTGGGTCTCTGGGAGGGAAAAGTTCTGTGTTAAGTAGAGAACACTCTACTTTCCATAAGCAATTTCAAATCAATGTAATTTTCCAGAGTTAAAAAGAAAGATTGCATCATGGAACATAGAACCAGGGGTCAAGAGAACACTGTGCATCTCTCAGTCCTCATCAGTGAAGCTCTCTTATACAGCAGAGGGCCAAGAACACAAAAGGTCACAAATGGCTAAAACGTAGAGAACAAGAGTCCGCAGAGTGTGGGCCCTTGGACGTGGTGCCTGCATTAAACTCCACCCACCAAGGGCTGAGGGAACGTTGTGGAAGAGAGGATGGAAAGATTGTAAAAGCCAGGGAGAAGGTGCATGCCCTCTGGAAACTGAGTCCTACAGGCTCCTGGGACCCTGCTTATGTGAACCTACGGCAATGGTATCAGCATGCGCAAGACCCATGCAAACTCAAGCATACAAAAAAACAGCACAGAATTGTGAAAATGGCCAGCAGGCCCCAATCTTAGCTGAAGAAGTATTGGCAGCTGGTTACTGCTGGGTGAGGAAGAGCTGTTCTTAAAGGGAGAGACTCTAGAGAAGCTGACTAGACTCTGGTGGACGAACTTGCACTGAGGGATATCTGGGTTACTAACTTAACACTAATAAGCCTTAACACAAATGGTGAACTGCATGAATTCCAGTGGGAGGAGTTATGGGAATGTACCAATGTGGAAGGGAGTATAGAGATGATTAAGATGTTCTGTATGAAATACACAAAAATTCAATAACAATTTTCCAAAAGGTTGCAGCAATCTCCTTTCCTTCCTTTCTTTCCTTTACTCATTCTCTCTTTCCTTCCCCTCCCTCCCTCCTTCTTTCCTTCCTTCCTTCCTTCCTTCCTTCCTTCCTTCCTTCCTTCCTTCCTTCCTTCCTTCTTAAAGACAGGTCTGGTTATGTGGTCCTAGTGTACCTGGTACTCATTCTGAGGCTGGCCTCATGTCTATAGTAATCCTCCTGTGTGGTGGTTATACTACTGTATTACAATGTAATGTCATATTACAGTGATGCTCACATAAAAGCAGCCTGGGTATTAGCATCCATTTTAAGACAAAAGCGGACTCAAACTACTGAGTACCTATTTCCTCAGAATTCTCTTGGAACTCTGCTCCTGAACAAGGGGTTGTGTTTTCAAGATATCCAGTACAAAACGGAGAAGCTGGATCCTTCTTATCAAAGAAGAATTTTGCCTTTTCTCATCCTTGTTGATGTAAAATAGCATGAGTGTGCACGCCCATAAACAGATGCTCTTAATTTCTTTCATTGTTTTCTATGTGATAAGCACAGTTTGTAGAATTTGATATGTAAACAAACACACATTATTCATACATTATTGGGTCCAAGGCAAAGAAGAATCATGAGAGATGAAGGCTATAATGTCCAGGTCACATGGCTTGCGAGCTTTGTCTACATTATAAACAAACTAAGAGATTAACTGTTTGGTTGCAAGGTTAGGTAAGAGCCATTTTGTCCATAGTGTGTCCAAATGGTAAAATTAATTCCTACAATTCTGTCTCAGCCTCCTGGGTGCAGATGTTTGAGGTGCAATCCACCATTCTGTACAATCTCCCTTTAAAAAAAAACATTTTTTTCAAAGGATAATTTCAAAGCTCTATTTACTCTACTTCATGTGAACTGTAAGGATTTAATAGACTTAATATTTAAGCTGTGTAAACATGGTTGAAATTTTGATATACAAGCTCTGTGTATAACACCATGCCCTGAATTCCTCATGTGCCTGTTTTTCAATGGACTATATAAATATTTAAGAATTATTTATTTCCTTTCCATATTCCTATTTGTGTGAATGACTATATAAAGCACTTTCTACAGCTCTTTCCAGATGGCTCTGTTTTTCTCTACTTTGTTTTTTTCCCCCAGAAGCATTCCATAATAAAATTAAAAATGAATGTTATAGAGTCCGTGTAGAACTCTCATACAGGAGATACTGATTATATTGTGGTACCAATAACACCTGAGGGGTGGTATCCAATGGTTAGCTTAAAACTTGAAGAAAATATCTGGAACCACTGGCTTCCAGCATTTTAAATAATGCTTCTGGGGAGATGGCCTAGTGGTTAAGAGCTCGGACCGCTCTTACAGAGGATCCGGGTTCGATCCCCAGCACCCACATGGCGGCCGAGAACCGTCCGAAACTCCAATTCCAGGAGAACTCCAGTTCCAGGGGAATCCGACGCCCTCTTCTGACCTCCGCGGCATTGCACGACACGGGTGCACAGACCTGCATGCAGATAGTACATTCATATACATACAGAAATAAATAAAATTATAAAAAAAAAATAATGCTTCTATTTTGAGATTAGTTTATTTGCAAATAACTTACAACAAATAAGTTGGTTAATTCCATTTATGATATTAGCTGTCACTCACTCACATTAGGTGTCAGTTAAAATGCAGAAGCACACATACGACATACATGTACACCTATGTAATGTAATGTACCTTCTTCCATGGAAATGGATATTGCAATCTCATTTGGAGATGGGAAAATATAAATCTTGAGTTCATCTAGCCAGTAGAGGGTAAGATTAAAATCCAAGCTTGATTCCATCTGTCTTCAGGTTTCACACAGCTCTGTTCCACGCATCTTAGAAAAGGAGCCTGTGGGTAGTTTTCTCAGATGTGGCACACTTTCCCAGCTGTTAGTGTAGCCTTGTGAAGTGCATGGTTAAAAGGAATCCTGTGGCTCCTTAATGATCCACTTCAGTGCTTGGCTGACCAGTTAGAGCAGGTATGGTAAAAGCTTCTTTTTTTTTTTTTAATTTTATTTATTTATTTTCTATGTGTATGAATGTACTGTCTGTATGTAGGTTTGTGCACCCGTGTCGTGCAATGCCACGGAGGTCAGAAGAGGGTGTCGGATTCCCCTGGAATGGCGGCTGAGAACCATCTGTAACTCCAATTCCAGGAGAATTCCAGTTCCATGGTAAAAGCTTCTTAACCGCTGCTCATCCACTACCTAATCCAAATAATTAAGGATGGCTCTTTTACTCTTTTATAGGGCACAACAAATAATACATGTAGAATTTTATTGAGCATTTACTACTTTTCGCTGAGACATGGAAGGTATTTCCTAGGTTTTTTTCTTTTGGGGGGCCTTTTTGAGATAGGGTCTCCCTTTAGTAACAGCTGTCCTGGAACATGCTCTATAGACCAGGCTGGCCTTGAACTCACAGAGATCCACCTGCCTCTGCCTTTTACTCATCTCCATATTTTCTGGGTTTTTTTTATACATGCATTTCTTACAAAAGTGTAGCACTAGGTACAGAAGAATGCACACCTGGTACATACAACCTGGTGAAATACCACAATGAGACCCCCTGCCACATGAACAGGTATAAAGCTTAGCCAGCACTTTGAAGCTCCAACCCTTCTCCTCCTCAGAGGAAATTTGTTTTGTCTCTACCACCATAAATAATGTTTATTTATTTTTAATGTTTCATAAGTGGTAGTGTCAGATTTTTCAGATTTTTGTGTTAGAGTCTTTATTCAACATAATACCAAATTCATCCCTGTGTTGGACTGCAGAAATGGCTCAGCAGTTAAGAGCACTTGTACTCTTGCTGAGGGACTGGGTTTGATTCCCAGCAGCTAACAACCATCTGTAACTCCAATACCAGAGGATCTGATGATTTCTTCTGGCTTTCACAGGTATTGCATGGCATGGGTGCAGTCAAAACATTCTTATACATAAAATAAATAAATAAGAAATAAATAATTCATCCTAGTGATTGTAAGTAGTTGTGATTTTATATTTTTATAACCCCATTCTTTGACCATTCACCCTAAAAGCCATTCTAGTGCTCAGAAATATTTGTTGTTTCCATTGGGGGTTATTACAAGTAACACATCACAAGAATTTCTGTATATGTTTCTTGATGGAAATTTTGGACTTCACTGGTTTGTGTCAAGTGAATTTCCAACGGATTTCCAGTTTATAATCTTTTAAAAATGTATTAATTTGTTATCTATGTGTATGAATGTTCTGCCTGTATGTAAGTGTACCATGTGCATGAGGTGCCTTTGGAGGCCAGAAGAGGGTGTTGGACCCCTGGAACTAGAGTTTCAGTTATGTGTTAACAATCATGCGAACGCTGGTAACTGAACCCAGGTTCTTGCCAAGAGTGCTCTTCACTGCTGAGCCTTCTCTCCAGCCCCTATTATTTATGATCTTGACCACCCATGAATGAGAGGTCATCTTCTACAACTTTACCCTGATTTTGCTTGTTTATTAGGCCAGGAAACCTCAGATCTTTACAGCTCAGTACAGAGATATTCTATGCTTTATTGGGGATGACTTGGCTGTCTTCCTGGTCATCGGGAGCTACTTGGAGCAGCAAGTGTAGCACCTCTCTGGAAGTGTCCTAAGTCATGTTGTTATGAGCAGCAGTTCAATAAGATGGCAAAGCATGAGTAGGTGACCACATGCTGTGACTAATCACATTAAAAATCAGTTTAGTATTGCTGTTGACTGCTGGTGTGTAAGCAGCAATATCAAAGGAAGCCAGTCTGTGAGGTGGAGGCTCATTAAGCTAGAGGCTGTGCTGTGACCTCTGCAGAGATGAGTATTGGGATTTTCTTTTTATCATAACATCTGTGTGAAGGGTTTAGAGAGACCAGAAATTCTACAATGTGGAACAAAAGAAAAGAGGGTGTTGGTCTTGAATTCATTTGACATGTAAAGATGTTCTCTCTCTCTCTCTCTCTCTCTCTCTCTCTCTCTTTCTCTCTCTCTCTGGAAGGAGGATCACAAGTCTCAGGAGATGATCGAATCTCACAAGTCTGGGAAACTGAATGGAACAAATTCTGGAGGGCCTTTCTAGAGTTATAGAAGCAGTAAAAAACTGCTGAGAGAGGAGTCTGGCCACCTGAATGATCAGTCCAGCTGGGCAGAGGAGATTCTTGAGTCTACAGAGCTGCCTGCAAGCTGTGCAGAGTCCCAGGTATGGAGCTCTTGTGAATTGGGCTTTTATATGGTGCAGCTGCATTTGTATCGTCCCTGCTCTGTAAGTAACCCCTCACCCACTGCCAGAATCCACCTCCAGCAGGTTCAGGTCCTGAAGTGGGTGGTCACAAAGTTGGTGAAGAAATTAATCAAATAAGACACAAGAATCTCTTCCTTTTCTTGAACTAAGGAGCATCTATCTTCCTTGCTCCTGTGCAGAGGTTTGCCACTCTGCCGATTTCTTTTCTTCTCTGCTCCTCAGATCCCAATATTTATTTTTATATACCCTAAGACAAATACAGGTTATGCAAGCCAAAGCTAATGATGAAAAACATAACCCAACTTCCCCATAAATTTTTTTTTCAGAAAATTCACACCTAAAATCATTCTTAACATCAAAAACAATAAAACAACCAATAATGATACAACCATTTAGTTGAGACACCAAATAAAGTAAAACAATAATAGTACAGCCACTCAGCTAAGCAATTTAACAGTTTTGCAGCAAAGTGAAGTTAATATTAACTTTTAACTCTGAGGATTCCATTCTTTATGCCTATGGTTACATAGGTGCAGGACAGTGTAAAAACTGAGCTTTAAAGCTTTAACAATAGAGAACTTTATTTTTCTTACTTTAGTTCCTTGTTTGCTCGACCTGTAAGCAATTTTGTGACTGATGTAGCTTTGATTCATATCTTGTTTTTATTCTGGTCATTATTTTCCTCAGTTTCTGTTTTTTATACTTTCTGCTAAGGTGATTTTCTAAAGTCTATTAATCTTTAAGTCAGATCACTAGAATCCACAGCCTCACTGGACTTAGTTTCACTTTGCCCTATAATCATCTTTTTAGTTTAAACCTGACCATAAAATCAAAATTCCTTTCTTTACTTGGGTAATCTGTGCATGACACAGCTTCTGTAGAATTCTTTTTTAAAATTTATTTACATATATATATATATATTTATCAAATCTAGACCCATGTCCCCCTATCCCCCCACCCCAGCAGAGCTCGTGCATTCTGCCAAACATGCTTTTCATCTCTTTCTCAGTCTTTCTCAAAATTTTCCATGTGGAAGTTGACTGTTTTGAGCAGAAGTTCACTATTTCAGTCAACTCTTTGATGCAGTCCTTTCTGTTGTTGTTGTTGTTGTTGTTTCCAATATGCTCACTCCCAACTGCTTTGGACAAAAGCTCAAGGGGCCATGCAGAGGAAATAGTTACAACTAGGTAATTGGCACTAGCATCCACAGATGAGGGATACCATTCATTGTTTGTTTTTCTGGGACTGTGTTATTTCACTCAGCATGATGTCTTCTAGCTCCAGCCATTTTCCTGCAAAGCTCATGATGTCGTCTTTCTTTACTGCTGCATAGAACTCCATTGTGTAGATGTACCACATTTTCTCTAACTACTCATCAGTTGAGGGGCATTTGGGTTGGTTCCAGCTCCTTGCTATTGTGAACAGAGCTGCAATAAACATGGCCGTGCATGTATCTCTGTGGTGGCGTAAGTCTTGAGGGTACATGCCCAGGAGTGGTATGGCTGGGTCGGGTGGCAAGTTCATTCCAAGTCTTCCAAGGGTTCTCCACACTGCTTTCCATAGTGGCTGTACGAGTTTACATTCCCACCAGCAGTGGATGAGTGTTCCCCTTTCCCCACAACCTCTCCAGCACTTGGTATCATTTGTTTTCTTGATCCTAGCCAGTCTTATTGGAGTAAGATGATATCTTAAAGTGGTTTTCATTTGCATTTCCTTAATGATTAGTGATGTTGAACACTTCTTGAGGTGTTTCTCAGACATCTCTAATTCCTCACTTGTGAAGTCTCTGTTCAGTTCTTTGCTCCATCTATTGAGTGGGTCATTTGTTTTCTTTTTTCTTTGTTTTTTGAGTAGTTTATATATTCTGGAAATCAATGCTTTGTCAGATGTATCTGCAGTGAAGGTTTCCTCCCACTCTGTGGGATTTCTCTTCACTTCCTTGATTGTTTCTTTTGATGTACAGAAGCTTTTGAGTTTGATGAGGTCCCATTTGTCAATTGTCGACCTTAATTCTTGTGCAGCTGCTGTCTGATTTAGGAAGTCTTTTCCTACGCCTATGTCTTGTAGTCTGCTGCCAACTTTTTCTTCTATCACCTTCAGAGTTTGGGGTTTCACGTTGAGGTCTTTAATCCATCTGGAGTTGACTTTTGTACAGGGTGAGAGGTAGGGGTTTAATTTCATTCTTCTACAAGTGGTGATCCAGTTTTGCCAACACCACTTGCTGAAGATGCTGTCTTTTCTCCATTGTGGTTTCTTGGCCCCCTTGTCAAATATGAGATGGCTGAAATTGTATGTGCTCAGATTTGGATCTTCGGTTTTGTTCCATTGGTCAACAGGTCTGTTTTTGTGCCAGTACCAGGCTGTTTTTATGACTATAGCCCTGTAGTATAGTTTAAAATCTGGTATAGAGATCCCTCCTGTGTAGCTCTTTTCACTCAGGATTGATTTGGCTATTCGGGGTCTTTTGTTTCTCCAAATGAATTTAAGAACTTTTGTTTCCAAGCCTGTGAAGAAACTCTTGGGGATTTTGATTGGGATTGCATTAAATCTATACAAGAGTTTTGGTAAAATGGACATTTTTACAATGTTAATTTTCCCAATCCATGAGCATGGGAGGTTTTTCCATCTTCTGAGGTCTTCTTCAATTTCTTTCTTTAAGGGTTTAAAATTTTTGTTGTAGAGGTCTTTGGTGTCTTTGGTTAGGTTTGTTCCTAGGTATCTTATTGTTTTTGAGGCTATTGTGAGTGGGAAGGTCTCTTTGAATTCTTTCTCCAGTTGCTTGTTCTTGGTGTAAAGAAAGGCCATTGATTTTCTAAGGTTAATTTTGTATCCTGCCACTTTGCTGAAGCTGTTAATCGTTTCTAGGAGTTTTCTGGTGGAGTTTTTTGCATCTCTTAAGTAAACAATCATATCATCAGCAAATAGGGATAGTTTGACTTCCTCTTTTCCAATTAGTACTCCTTTAATATCCTTTTCTTGCCTTATTGCTCTAGCAAGTGTTTCAAGCACTATATTGAAGAGGAGTGGTGATAGGGGGCAGCCTTGCCGAGTTCCTACCTTTAAAGGGAATGTTTCTGTCATTTCCCCATTTAGGATGATATTGGCTGTGGGTTTCCTGTATATGGCTTTGATTACATTGAGGAATGATCCCTCCAATCCAATTCCTTCTAGGACTTTAAGCATGAAGTGATGCTGGATTTTGTCAAAGGCTTTTTCAGCATCAATTGAGATGATGGTGTGGTTTTTGTCTTTCATTCCATTTATGTGTTTGATGATGTTTATTGATTTTCATATGTTGAACCATCCCCGCATCTCTGGTATGAATCCAACTTGGTCATGATGGATGATCTTCTTGATGTGGTCTGTATGCAATTTGCCAGTATCCTGTTTAGAATTTTGGCATCTGTGTTCATTAGGGAGATGGGCCTATAATTCTCCTTTTTAGTTGTATCTTTGCCTGGTTTTGATGGTCTGAGGTTGACTTGGGTCCTAAGGTCCTGCATCTACAATCCCGCGCCAGGTAAGTCTTGGAGATTCACTTAAAAGGGCTTCATCCTGCTAGTGTCTAGTCAAAGGAGGGAAGTCCATATAGAGGAGAAACTCCTCATGCTTCAAAGGGAAGGTGTGGCCAAACAAGGCCTGACTTTGACCAAACATAGATGGAACTGGTGAAAAGAGCCAGGTGCAAGGCCTGAGTGACCCTCTAAGGACCACAACCTCAACTGACCTTAACACCAAAATGAACTTTATTTATCTGAGCTAACTGTGTGGTTTTAAATATCCCAACAGGAAACTATAAAGAAGAGAAAATGAAATAGGTTATTATCAGAGAGATAGGTGAGAAACCTACTATGCCAAGTGAGGAATCTACTATGTCATGTTAGAAAATATCTCAGAGATAGATGACAGATTTAATGTGCCATGCCAGAAAATACATGGTTATGGCTCTCATTCTGGAGCCCTGTGTACTAAAGCTGGCCCTCATCTAGAGCTCTATGTACTAAAACTTTTCCCAATTTCTCAAACCAGGGTACAAGCCCTCTTTCCCTCTGCAGACCCTAGACAGGGACCCTCCAATTGCTAATGCACCCAGTAGCCCCCTGTTGGTACTGTGAAGTCCCTGCACTGGTATACTCCTATAAGACTCAACCAGCTTGTCTTTTCAGTTGCAGAGAAAATGTCCACTAAGTACTGGGCACTATCGATCTGGACCAAACCCACTGGGCAGAGCACCCAGAGCAGCCAAAATCCAGCCTGACAGCTGTTCCCCAAAGGCTTCACCTCTGATCAGCTCTGAAGCAGATACAGAAGAGGGAGCAGTGCCCCATTTCCTTATCATAAGCAAAAGGCTGGAATGTTAGGTCCAGGCTTCCCAGAATCCTAAGGGGCACACAGGTGCCCACTTACCTGAGGCCCCGCCCCATGGGTATAAAGGGTGGACCCCAGCCACCATCTCTCTCTCTCTCTCTCTCTCTCTCTCTCTCTCTCTCTGTCCCCCGCGCTCTCTGTCCCCCTACTCCCTCTCTGTCCCTCTCTGTCTCTGTCTCTCTCTCTCTGCCCCCATTCCTCTGCCCCGCCCCTTGCCATGCTATCTGGTCCCATCACATGTCTGCAGGTGGCTCACGCTGGCAGTACCACATGGAAGTAAAATATGTTCCTGGAGTGACCTAAGCCTCATGTGCCTTTTATTGAGATTTTTGTGCTTTTTATAACCTAACAGACATACCTGGTCAAAGACTTTTACTAACCTCGCAACCGAAAATTTACTGTTTATAACGTAAATAAGCTCACAGAACCCATATGTTCCTCTGTGATCAGGGCATATGACCTTAATCCCTCAGGACCACCCTGCTCTCCTTGCAAATAATGAGAGAAGTTGAGAAAAATCTGTTTGTAGTTGTATGTGTGGAATTCTAGGTCTACAGATCCAAGGGCAAAATTCTTCTCTGATAAGGGTGAGTCTGACTTACTTCCTTATTTTGTGTTGGTGATAGTGTTTTAATAAAGAATGAGCTAAGACCTACTTTGAAAGTGCAATTCCAAGAAAAGTTGGAAGGAATAGGTTCTCAGCAGTTCAGGTTTGTTCTTGTCTTTTTAAAGCATTGCTGTCATGTCACTTAAATGACTTGTGATGTCACTTAGATGACTTGTGAGATGTCACAAGTCATCTCACCTACCCTGAAATAATTTTTAAAATTTTATTATTTTTATTCTATGTATATGATTGTATTGCTTGCATGTGTATAAATGCACCCACATCATGTGATGCTCATGGAGGTCAGAAGAAGCCATCGAATTCCTTGGAAGTAGAGTTACTGATGGCTGTCACCTGTCATGTGGGTGCTGAGAATCAAACCCAGGTCTTCTGAAAGAGCAGCCAGGGATCTTAACTGCTGACCCATCTCTCCAGTCCCCTGAAATAAGTTTTTGACAAAGGTACTAAGAACATTGGAGAAAAGACAGTCTTTTCAGTCACTGGTTCTGGGAAAATTGGGTCTCCACATACCAACAAAATGAAAACAGAGTCCTATCTTTTACCAATTACAAAAAACAACTCAAAATGGATTAAGAAATTTAAATCCAAGGCTTGAAGCTATGAAACAACAATGAGAAGATGTTAAGGAAATTTTTTAGGAACTCCCCTCCCCAGAATGACCAAGACATTTTGGAACAACACTCAAAAATACAGGAAACAAAAGCAAAGCTAGATAAATGGAATTATAGCAAACTAAAAGTTTTGTTACTAAAGTAACCATCAAGCTGACCCTGGTGGTACAAGTCTGTAATCATAGTTACTCAGGAAGTGAAGGTAAAAAAAAAAAAATCAGAAGTTCAAGGCCAGCCTGTGCTACTGAGGGAGTTCAAGGGAAGCCTGGGCAAGTTAACAAGGCCTTGTTTCAAAATAGAAAAGAAGGAATGGTTTGGGGATATAAACCAATGGTAGTGTGCTTGCTTAACATGCAACGAGGCTATACTAAAACACTAACAAACCACCAACAAAATGAATAAAAACATAACAATCAGAATGAAGAGATGAACTAGAGAGTGGGAACAAAATTGCAAACTATGTATTTGACAACATGTTAATATCCAGAATGCATAAAGAAGTCTACCATTCAACAACAGAAACCCAAATAATATAATTACAAATGGTCAATGAACTTAAGTAGGCATTTATCAAATGGATACACACAAATGGCCAACAGGTCTATGAAAAAATGCTCAGCATCGCTGTCATCAGGGAAATACAAATCCTAAGTGCAATGAGCAATCACCTCACTTTAATCAAGAATGGCTAAAATCAAAATGAGAAAAAGCTAGCAAGTTCTGGTAAGGATGTGGAGAAGAGGAAATGCTTGCTGTTAGATTTTTGGAGAAGGAAAATGAAGGAGTTTAAAGTTAAGAAATAAGAACCAGAGCTAGAACTGCAGCAGGCAAAGAATATATACTTATTTTCAGGCTTAGGACAGCTACTCCATTATGTGTGTGAGGAGCGTCTGCCACCTAATGAATAGAGGTGGAAAATTTTATTCCCTGAGCCCAGCTGGAATGCATCAGATGTCAAGGTCTGGTGTCCTTGGATAATTTGAAAGTCTACTTTTGATTCCTCCAGCTGAGCAGGGCAGTATCTCAAGGCTGTGAGACAGGTGGTTCCATAAACAGACTGCCTCGGTCCTGGGAGTGACACACTGATAAGGCTTTAGCAAGGCCAGACTGTCAATTTAGGTCCAGTTAGCCATCTCAAGGGTTTATGACTCTACGGCTTTCTCAATGAAGCTGATGGCTCTTCTCCTATTCACAAATTCTGTCACTTGCACACTGTTTTAGAGGCTGTAAACTGGTGCACCATTACAGGAAACAGTATAGAGGTTCCTCCAAATTAAAACCAGCACTACCATGTGATATGGTTAATGGAAATGAAATCAGCATGGTTCAGAAATACCTGAACTCCAATGTTTTATTTCTTTCTCAGAACTATTCACAATAGCCAAGAAATGGAAATAACTTAAGTGTCTATCAGTTGATGAATGGGTAAGGAAAATGTGTTCCATAGACAAAATGGTGTGGGAAGATCCAGTTTGAATTAGGGGCTAGTTTTCAGCTAGCACCCCTCAGGGCACCATGTGGGAGTCATGGGATTTCTCTGACCTTGCCCCAAGAGGAAGCAAAGCAACATGACCTAGGCACAAGATCTAGGTGGAGCAGCAGTATACCATGACACATAACTGGGGGGGGGGTGTGATTGGCTATGGGAACTGATGTCATTTTGCTCATAAAAATGAGTTGCAGCAGGCAATAAAGCAAATTCTCTATTACCATCATTACACAGAATTCCCAGCTGTTATTTCTGTGTGCATACAGGCCAAAGTAGGCCTGGTTTTTGAATGTTGTGGCCAGTGGTTTGGATGGCAGTCCATCAGACCACCCACCTGGTACTCTGGTGTGGAGCTGGACAGAGACATATCAGGTCACCAGCTGTGAAGAGAATTGTGAGTGGGTGTAGGCTGAAGATAGGCCACCAGCCTGAAATTCCTGTCCAGGGACCAGCAGTCTTTGGGCAGGTGGGAAAGCCTGGCCAGATGGGAAACGTTCCATTTTTCCAGGCTGAGGACCTGAGTTGGAAGTACCTCTCAGGTCAGGTTATGAAAGTAACCAACTGCCCTCTGTGCTGAGGGGTCAGATCCCTCCAGGGGTGGCAGGCAGGCACTTTGCTCCCCTTCCCTAGGTAGGACTTCACTGTACCTGCTCACAGCAAGAGAAGCTCCCACAAAATGGAATATGATCCAACCATAAAATAATAAAATCCCGATATTTGTGATAACTTGGAGAGAAGTGGAGATCCTGTTGTGCAAAATAGGCCATATAAAGAAAAGCCAGTACTGCATCATCCCCTGCACATAGGAAATCCAAGAATTTTTTCTCATATAGGCCAAGAGTAAAAGAGTGGAGAAGACACTAAGAGAAAAACCACAAGAAATATGGAGAGAAGATGGCCAGTGGGCAGGAAGAGGAGGACAGAGTGTGGAGAGAGGATGGCGGATGGGAAGGAAGAGGTGGACAGAGTGTGGTGAGAGGATGGCCAATGGGAAGGAAGAGGAGGACAGAGTGTGGAGAGAGGATGGCGGATGGGAAGGAAGAGGAGGACAGAGTGTGGAGAGAGGATGGCCAATGGGAAGGAAGAGGAGGACAGAGTGTGGAGAGAGGATGGCGGATGGGAAGGAAGAGGAGGACAGAGTGTGGTGAGAGGATGGCCAATGGGAAGGAAGAGGAGGACAGAGTGTGGAGAGAGGATGGCGGATGGGAAGGAAGAGGAGGACAGAGCGTGGAGAGAGGATGGCCAATGGGAAGGAAGAGGAGGACAGAGTGTGGAGAGAGGATGGCCAATGGGAAGGAAGAGGAGGACAGAGTGTGGAGAGAGGATGGCCAATGTGCAGGAAGAGGAGGACGGAGTGTGGAGAGAGGATGGACGATGGGAAGGAAGAGGAGGACAGAGTGTGGAGAGAGGATGGCAGATGGGAAGGAAGAGGAGGATGGAGTGTGGAGAGAGGATGGCCGATGGGAAGGAAGAGGAGGACGGAGTGTGGAGAGAGGATGGCCGATGGGAAGGAAGAGGAGGACAGAGTGCAGAGAGAGGATGGCCGATGGGCAGGAAGAGGAGGACAGAGTGTGGAGAGAGGATGGCTGATGGGCAGGAAGAGGAGGACAGAGTGTGGAGAGAGGATGGCTGATGGGCAGGAAGAGGAAGACAGAGTGCGGAGAGAGGATGGCCAATAGGCAGGAAGAGGAGGACAGAGTGTGGAGAGAGGATGGCCGATGGGCAGGAAGAGGAGGACAGAGTGTGGAGAGAGGATGGCTGATGGGAAGGAAGAGGAGGACAGAGTGTGGAGAGAGGATGGCCAATGGGAAGGAAGGAGAGGACAGAGTGTGGAGAGAGGATGGCTAATAGCCAACAGTTACAATTGGACAGGAACAAGAAGTTCTGATGGTCTATTGCCCAGTAGGGAGACTATAGAGAACAATTATGCACTGCATGTTGCCAAAATGTATAAGAGGGGAGCTTGAAAGTTTCAGTCCTGAAAGGATGATGAATACTGGAGGAGACAGATATGTTAACCAGGTTTAAACATTTCACAATATATAGGTGTGTTAATCAATCATGACTGATACGTATAATTTAATGTTTTATGTATTCATTAAAAATAAATTTGTTTTACATTAAAATAGGTGGCTAGAGAGAGGAATCCTGTAATCCCAGCACTAGAGAAGCTCAGACAGGAGGATTTGGGGGAGTACGAAGCCAACATAGAGTACACAATGAATCTGAGGCCAACTCTGCTACAGAGTAAGAATCTGCCTCAAACAAAACAAGATGAAATAAAAGTATAAAAAGTGTACCTATAGAAAAAAAATGCATTAAGAACCAGTAAGAGTCTGGGCTGGAGAGATGGCCTAGCGATTAAGAGCACCGACTGCTCTTGCAGAGGACCGGGGTTCGATCCCCAGCACCCACATGGTGGGTGAGAACCATCTGTAACTCCAATTCCAGGAGAACTCCAGTTCCAGGGGAATCCAACACTGTCTTCTGACCTCCGTGGCATTGCATGACACGGGTACGCAAATCTACATGCAGACAGTACATTCATACAAATAAATAAATAAATAAATAAAGGAATAAATAAATAAATAAATAAAAGAACCAGTAATAGTCTCTCAATATGGAATAATGAGTTGGGCACAACTGCTTGCAAATTGGTTTTACACAAAGGATGCTTGTACTCATAAATTATTACTTATTGTTAAAAATGAAAAAAAATAAAGAAGTAATAGAAGAAAAAAAATTGGGGCTGGAGAGATGGCTCAGTGGTTAAGAGCACTGACTGCTCTTGCAGAGGACTGGGTTCAAATCCCAGCACCCACATAATGGCTAAGAACCGTCTTTAAGCTGGGCGTGGTGGCACACACCTTTAATCCTAGCACTCAGGAGGCAGAGGCAGGTGGATTTCTATGAGTTCAAGACCAGACTGGTCTACAGAGTGAGTTCCAGACCAGCTGGGGCTATAGGGAGACCCAATAAATAAATAAATAAATAAATAAATAAATAAATAAATAAATAAGAAAATATAAAATTTGATTAGCTGGTTAATAGCTAATGAACTGGTGGTGTGATTACATCATTCTTCATTTTAAAGTTGGTTTTGAAATTTGGCCTCCGTTTAATAGCATACAAATGCACGGTTTCCCCACTGAAGTGTTTTTTTATTTCGGAACTTGGAGGAGTCCATGATTGCTTTTCTCTCCCCGTACTTTACCCCCGACAGGCTGTTGTGCTTGCCAACAGCAGCAGGAACCACTCTGACAGTTTCATAAAGGCAGATGAAGAGGTTTAAAGAGATCTGTTTGCTGAAAATATCTGGTAACAAACAGGAATATATGTGAATAAGTGTGTTGTTCTGATTTTTTTAAATAAAGGTTTTTAAATGCCTAAAAAAAAAAAGAACCAGTAACAGTCTCTCAATATGGAATATAGCTCGTGCTCAGCAGGTATCTTCACATGGAATATAGCTCATACTCAGCAGGTATCTTCACATGGAATATAGCTCGTGCTCAGCAGGGTATCTTCACATGGAATATAGCTCATACTCAGCAGGGTATCTTCACATGGAATATAGCTCGTGCTCAGTAGGTATCTTCACATGGAATATAGATCATACTCAACAGGGTATCTCCACATGAAATATAGCTCGTGCTCAGCAGGTATCTTCACATGGAATATAGCTCGTGCTCAGCAGGTATCTTCACATGGAATATAGCTCATACTCAGCAGGGTATCTTCACATGGAATATAGGTCATGCTCAGCAAGTATCTTCACATGGAATATAGCTCATACTCAGCAGGTATCTTCACATGGACTATAGCTCATACTCAGCAGGTATCTTCACATGGACTATAGCTCATGCTCAGCAGGTATCTTCACATGGAATACAGCTCATACTCAGCAGGTATCTTCAGAACTTAGACTCATCCTCGATTTTTAGCTTCATCTTGATTCACTCCTCTCAGGCCTGAGACAGTTCTATGTCCTGCCCAATTTTAACTTTTTTAAATCTCAGAATTTAATAGAATAAATTTTGCATGTGTGTGTGTGTGTGTGTGTGTGTGCGTGTGTGTGTGTGTATACCAAGTGTGTACAGGTACCTGTGAGAACCAGAGGAGAGTGTTAAAAATCCTTGAAGCTGGAGTCCAGGTGGTTATGAGCTCCCGAATGTGGGTACTGGAACAAAACCCAGCTCTTCTGAGGAGCAGCAAGCGCTCCTAACCACTGAGCCATCTCTCCACCCCCATTGTTGCTTCCTTAAAAATATTTTAATTTATTATTTTTATTTTTTGTGTATGAATGTATTACCTGCATGTGTGCGAGTGCACCCGTGTCATGCAATGCCCACGGAGTCAGAAGAAGTTGTCAGATTTCCCCAGAACTGGAGTTATAGACAGTTGTTAGTTGTTATGTGGGTGCTGGGAATCAAACCCAGTCCTCTGCAAGAGCAGTCAGTGCTCTTATGTAGGAAGCTTTCTTTTTGTGCCAAACAGGGACCATGTGGCCCTGCGAAGGGGGACACGGCACCTGCCAGCAGCTGCTGTAGGGAGCTGGCCTCTCGGGGCAGAGACCAGCCAGCTACTTCCCATAGCCTGGCCTGGGTGGTACTTCCAACTCAGGCCCTTAGCCTGGACCCAGGAGACATGTGTTCCACTCTTGGCTGTGACTTCCCACCTGCCCAGAGACTGCTGAATCCTGGACAGGAATTTCCAGGCTGATGGCTGTTGGCTTATCTTCAGCCTATGTCCACTCACAACACCAGCAACCCAGATTGGTGGTCCGCACAGGGACCTGTTTCCAACCCACTGGCCACACAAATGAAATGCAGGCCTACCTTGGCCTGCATTTCATTTGTGTGGCCAGTGGGTTGTATGCGTGCAATAATTAATAAAATGTCAGCCAGGAATCCCGTGATGATGTTACTGAGAAATTCACATTTATTCCTTGCTACAGCCTGTTTTTATTTATTTTTATTTTTTTTTAATTTATTTATTTTTATGAATGTATTGTCTGCATGCAGGTCTGCGCACCCGTGTCGTGCGATGCCGCGGAGGTCAGAAGAGGGTCTCGGATTCCCCTGGAACTGGAGTTCTCCTGGAACCGGAGTCACAGACGGTTCTCAGCCGCCATGTGGGTGCTGGGGATCGAACCTGGGTCCTCTGCAAGAGCGGTCGGCGCTCTTAACCGCTAGGCCATCCCTCCAGCCCCTACAGCCTGTTTTTATAAACCAAATGACGTCACTTCCAAGAGCCAATCATAGGCCCCCCAACCCCCACCAATGCACACAGATGCCCCAACCAGCATCACCCAGCTAGGCCACGTTGTATGCTCCTCCTTGGGGCGGGGTCAGACTCTCTGCCACGTGGTGCCCTGAGGCATGCTAGCTTCGAACTAGCTCCCAATTCAAACTGGATCTTCCTACACTCTTAACCATTGAGCCATCTCTCCAGCCGCCCCCATTGTTACTTTTTAACACATGTATCATAGCCTTGAAGTGATTTCAAATACTTATGAAGCCCATTATTTTGCTGTGACACATGAAGTGACATTCTCCAACATGTTTTATCTACATCTGAAGTTCTTGTCTTCAACTTTTGAAATCATTGAACATATATAAATTCAGATTTTAACAGACTATTTTTTACTCTGTGTCAGGATGTGCTAGTTTCTTTTCCTGTTATTGAGATAAAATGCTCTGACAAAGGCAACTCAAAGTGGAAAGGATTAATTTATTTCCCACTTCAAGGTACAGTCCATCACAGCAGAGAAGTCAGGGCAGCAGGGGCTTGAAGCAGGTGATTACATTGTATCCACAATCAGAAGCGGAGCAAGAGGGCACCGTGCTGCTTGGCTCCCTTTCTTCATTTATACAGTCTAGGATCCCAGCCAGGGAATGGCACCACCCACAGTGAACAGGTCCTCCCACCTCAATTAATGTAATCAAGATAATTCCTCACAACTGTGACCATAGGCCCATTTCCCATGTAGTGCTAGATTCTGTCAAGCTGACAGTGACACTAACCACTACCTCCATGAGACTTCAACATGTTCTTTGTGGAAACCAGGTCTTCTCCTGCCTTTTAGTGGTCTTTCGTGGTTTTTCTTTTAGTCAAACTGTCCCTTCTGAGACTCTTGTAGAAATGTCTGCCTCGGGGCTGGAGAGATGGCTCAGTTGTTATGAGCACTGACTGCTCTTGCAGAGGACCCAGGTTCGATTCCCAGCACCCACATGGTGGCTAGGATCCATCTTTAACTCCATTTCTAGGGGAATCCGACACCCTCTTCTGACCTCTGTGGCATTGCACAACACGGGTGCACCAACCTACATGCAGGTAGTACATTCATACACATAAAAAATAATAAAATAAAAATTGAGAAAAAAGAAATGTGTGCCTCCAAATTGCATTAGAGTTTATATCTACACAATCATGCTTCCATCCTAGGTAACTGGGCTTTAACAATTAGATCATACTCAAAAGCAGAAACCATTCAGAAAGTGATTGATGAGCCTCATCAATCAAGTATATTCCCTGTGAGATTTGTTCTTTTTTTTTTTTTTTGGTCTTTTTGAGATAGGGTCTCCCTGTAGCTCTGGCTATCCTGGAACTCACTCTGTAGACCAGGCTGGCCTGGAACTCACAGAGATCCTCCTGCCTCTGCCTCCCAAGTGCTAGGATTAAAGGCGTGCGCCACCACGCCCGGTGAGATTTGTTCTTGTTATTCTTCAACTTTAGGTATGGTGAAAACAATTTTTCAAATCTCTTTGTATGGCAATAAGCTATATAACTTATGAAATCATTAAACTGTAACAATAAATAACAAGCAAATATTGTACAAATGGAAAACAACACGTGTGGGTTTTAAGTGAACAATTTGTTTTCTTTAAAGTCTTTATCTCCCAAATAAAAATGATATTCTTCATGAGTGTGTATGTGCACATGTGCTTGCATGTGTGTGTGTGTGTGTGTGTGTGTGTGTGTTCCAGAGGTTGACATTTTGTGTCTTCCTCAATCACTTTTCCTTTATTATCTGAGTTATTACAGAGTTCACTGGGCTGACTGGTAGCAAGTGCCAGGGATGCTCCCTCTCTGCTCCCTGGCACTGGAATTACAACCTGGAGCTCGCTCTGTAGACCAGGCTGGCCTTGAACTCATAGAGATCCACTTGCCTCTGCTTCCCAAGTGCTGGGATTAAATGTATGTACCACCATGTCCGGCTCAATACCTAGCTTTTTTAACGTGAGTTCTATGGAATCAAACTCAGGTTCTCATGCTTGTGAGGCAAACATTTACTGAATAAACTGTCTCCCTGGCCCTAAATGATGTACCTTCTTGAGAAAAATAAAAAGGAATTGTGGGAAACTTGGGGGCTTCTGTTCAGCTGATGTATATGTAAGTCCGCCCATGTCATGCAATGTCCATGAAGCCAGAAGAAGTCACCAGATCCCCTGTAACTGGAGTCATGGACAGTTGTTAGCTGCCATGTAGGCTCTGGGAACCCAGCACAGGTGCTTTGCAAGAACACCCAGTGCTTTTAACATCAGAGCCACCTCTCTACCATCTCAACTAATATTTTTCAAAGATTTTAATACTTGAGAATTTCAGAATGCAAGAAATCTAAAAGATTAAAGATTTTTAAGTAAGTGTTAAATTCTGTCAAAATGCAGCTTTTATCTTGTGAAAGCTTGGATACCAAACTCTTGAGGACAGGATTATCTTCTATTCCACAATTACTTGGTAGCCAAAAAACATTAACTTCAATTTAAAGAACACATGTGGCACGACACGGGTGCACAGACTTGCATGCAGACAGTACATTCATACACATACAGAAATAAATAAAATTAAAAAAAATTAAAAAAAAATAAAGAACACATGAGTGCAGACAGTTCTGCTAGCCCTCCATCTGAGAGCACACAACAGTCCAAATATGATATATGTGCGATTCTGGTGTGGCAAAGAAAACACTAATAAACATGGCCTACACATTTCTCTCTCCTGTAAAGCAACATCTATGGTCTTGATGGCATGATACTGGAGTGCCATTTTGAGATAGGCAGGCATAGGGAAGACCTTAGCAACCCGAAGCTCCACTTGGCCTGAGCTTCACACACCTGTCTCTGAACAATGCACCTAGCAATTTTCTAGCAATATAGGACAGCCCCTACCCGCACTGAGCTGCACAAGTAACTCTCTCAGAATAAGTGCCCCTCCCTTAATCACCATCATACGTGGACAGAGTTGGATACAGTGAAGGAGGGCTGATCCAACCTGGACTGAATTTGAGTGCATGTGTAATAAGGCCAAATTAAGTCAAGTGAACATTTAGCCACATTATGGGAAAGGACGTTCGGAATAGAGAAACAGTGATATAACTGCCAATCAAAATAATCACTCAAACTACACCCTTTTGCAACCAAACTCCTCCTTGTCTTGAATCCCATAAAGGAAGGCCCAAACAATAACTAGGGCATGTAAGTATCCTTGCATGCAGTCTTGATAGTGTGTTTCTGATTTGTACTACTGCTTTGCCTTAATAAATTTTCCTTGCTGCTTTTGCAAATCTATGTAAGGCATTATTTCAATCCTTTAAATAAGAAACTCAGTAATGAGCCAAGAGTTTCCAGGTTCTTGTATCAACAATGTCTTAAGAATTTTGGAGATCTCCTGAGACCAGCTGAAGCGCAGGTACCAGGGTGCTGGCTAAAGAGGACCCCCCCCCCCGCCAACTGGGATTATGAAGACATCTGAAGGAGGCAAGCAAAGCAAGCCTTCAACAAAGTGAAGAGGCATTTAGGACTCACATTGGAATACAGGCAAGGAGAAGCCCATATGCCAGGAACACGAAGAAGAGACAACACGGACGGGAAAGGGTCAGGATAATCCTGCACCAAACTCTGCCAACCTTATGGAAGACTACTACAGTGGGATCCCTCTGGGGATGCCCCAGGACACAGATATCAGAAACACAATTAGGAACATATTTAAAGAACTACAATATTGGGGCTGGAGAGATGGCCTAGCGGTTAAGAGTGCTGACCACTCTTACAGAGGACCCGAGTTCAATCCCCAGCACCCACATGGTGGCCAAGAACTGTCTGAAACTCCAATTCCAGGGGAATCTGACACCCTCTTCTGACCTCCGTGGCATTGCACGACACGGGTGCACAAACCTGCATGCAGACAGTACATTCATATACATACAGAAAAAAAGAACTACAAGATTATAAAGAGCAAATCAAAGAACTAAGAAAAGAGAATGAAGAACTCAAGAAGGACCTAGAGAGAGAGAATGACAAACTCCGGAAGGAAGTAGAAACACTGAAAAGATCCCATGCTGAAAAAGATAAGGAAACCAACCAGCGAAGCAAAGAGCTACAGGAAGAGATTGAGAAGCTCCAAAAAGAAGTAGAAATACTAAAGAAATCAGAAGAGGAAATGAAAAAGGAAATCAAACACTCATCCAATCAAGAGGAAAGGAATGGAAAAAGCCTCAGAAGCAGAATGGAGGAAGCAGAACAAAGAATATCAGACCTGGAAGATAACACAGAACAACTAAAAACCTCAAGGAAAGATTATGAAAAATTTAAAAATACACAAAAGTGGAACAACCAGGAACTGTGGGACACTATGAAAAGATCAAACCTCCGCATCATAGGAATAGAGGAAGGAGAAGAATCCCAAGAGAATGGTATTGATCAGATCTTCAACAGAATAATAGATGAAAACTTCCCCAAACTAAAAAAGGACAAACCAATACCAATACAAGAAGCACATAGAACTCCAAACAGACAAGATCAGAAAAGAAATTCTCCACGCCACATCATAGTTAAAATGCTAGACACCCAAAACAAAGACAAAATCCTTAAAGCCACAAGAGAAAAACAACAAGTGACCTATAAGGGGAAACCTATCAGAATTACAACGGACTTCTCAACGCAAACTATGAAAGCAAGAAGAACCTGGAGCAAAGCATTCCCAGTGTTAAGGGACAATAGATGCCAACCCAGGTTACTATACCCAGCAAAAATGTCAATTATAGTTGAAGGAGAGAGAAAAACCTTCCATGACATAAACAACTTGAAAGAATACATGTCCGGAAAACCAACCCTTCAGAGAATACTTGAAGCAATTCAAAGGACAGAAGAAAGGAGCAACCAACCCCAGGCACCTAGAAAGAGAAATCAATAAAAGCATAACTGCAGAAGTAGAAACCTAAACCAAAACCGCAAATGGATAATAAGGCAAAAGGAAGCAACACAAACCTATCAGTCATAACCTTAAATATTAATGGACTAAATTCCCCAATCAAAAGACATAGACTGGGAGACTGGATTAGGAAACAGAATCCATCGATATGCTGTCTACAAGAAACACATCTTACCTTCAAGGACAGGCACCACCTTAAAGTGAAGGGATGGAAAAAAATATTCCAAGCAAATGGTACCAAAAAGAAAGCAGGTGTTGCTATTTTAATATCGGATAAAATAGACTTCAAAGTAAAAGAAATCAGAAGAGACAAAGAAGGCCATTACATTTTCATCAAAGGAACAATCCACCAAGAAGATTTCACAATTATGAATATATATGCCCCAAATTCTGGTGCACCAAACTTTATAAAGACAATTCTCCAGGACCACAAGTCACAGACTAACCCCAGCACACTCATAGTGGGAGATTTCAATACCCCACTGAGTCCTTTGGATAGGTCAACAGGACAAAAAATAAACAGAGAGACATCTGAACTGAACGATATGATACACCAAATGGACCTCATAGACCTCTACCGAACATTCCATCCTAATACCAGAGAATACACTTTCTACTCAGCACCCCACGGAACATTCTCCAAAATCGACCACATCCTGGGACACAGAAGAAACCTCTACAAATACAAAAAGATTGAAATAATTTCATGCATCCTGTCAGACCACAGTGCAATGAAGCTCAACATCAACACCAGGACAAGCCCTCCTGCCTACAAGAACACATGGAGACTAAACAACACACTCTTGAATAATGAATGGGTCAAGGAAGAGATAAAGAAAGAAATAAAAACATTCCTGGAACTGAATGACAATGACAATACAACACAACAAAACCTATGGGATACCTTAAAAGCAGTCCTAAGAGGGAAGGTTATAGCCCTGGGTGCCTACATTAGAAAAACAAAAAGAGCACAAGTGAATGATCTAACATTACAGCTAAAAGCACTTGAGAGGCAACAACAGATGAGCCCTAAATGCAACAGTCAGGAAGAAATAACAAAAATCAGAGCAGAAATCAATGAAATAGAAACCAAGAAAACGGTACAAAAAATCAGTGAATACAAAAGTTGGTTCTTTGAGAGAATAAACAAGATAGACAGACCTCTAGCCCAGTTAATCAGAAGAAAGAAGGAACAACTCCAAATCAATACAATCCATGATGTAAAGGGAAACATCACAACAGACAAGGAAAAGATCCAGAAAATTATATGGGAATACTTCAAAAACCTATACTCTTATCAAGTTTGAAAACCTAGAATAAATGGATGAATATGTGAAAGCCTGGGAATCACCAATGCTCAACCAAGAAGAGATCGACAGCTTAAACAGACCCATAGTACATGAAGAAATTGAAGATGTAATAAGAAACCTCCCAACTAAAAAAAGCCCAGGCCCTCATGGTTTCACGCCAGAATTCTATAAAACATTTAAAAAGACCTACAACCATTATTACTGAAACTGTTTAGAAGGATACAATCAGAGGGAATTCTCCCAAATTCCTTCTATGAAGCCAGCATCGCTCTATTACCAAAACCAGGCAAAGATACAACTAAAAAGAAGAATTATAGACCCATCTCCCTAATGAATACAGATGCCAAAATTCTAAACAGGATACTGGCAAATCGCATACAGACCACATCAAGAAGATCATCCATCATGACCAAGTTGGATTTATACCAGAGATGCAGGGATGGTTCAACATATGAAAATCAATAAACATCATCAAACACATAAATAGAATGAAAGACAAAAGCCACACCATCATCTCAATTGATGCTGAAAAAGCCTTTGACAAAATCCAGCATCCCTTCATGCTTAAAGTACTAGAGGGAATTGGACTGAAGGGATCATTCCTCAATGTAATCAAAGCCATATACAGGAAACCCACAGCCAATATCATCCTAAATGGTGAAATGACAGAAACATTCCCTTTAAAGGTAGGAGAAAATTCCTCAGTTAAGGTTCCTTCTTCCCAGGTGTGTCAAGTTGACAACCAAGATTAGCCAACACAATAAGAAAGGACCTTAGCCTCTTCTGATGGAAAAACACTACTTGAAGATTATTTTTGCCTCTTCAGTTTTTAAAGGGCATACTGTGCCAGCCCCAAACTTGTGTATCCCAAGTTTTAGGAGTGACAATTTGATTGGAAATGGGAATGAGGGAGTTGGAGGTACCACAGGACTTGTCGTGAAGTTATCTTGCCTGATAGCACAGTTTTGCACTCAGCTTTTTTGTTTATTGGGGTGGCTTTGCAACACTTTTCTGTTCCATTTAAAATGCTTCCTTTGGTACGTTTTTTTTTTTAATCTTTTTGAAACAGAGTCTCTTTATAGCCCCAGATGACATGGAATTCACTATGTAGACCAGACTGGCTTTGAACTCACAGAGATTTGCCTGCCTCTGCCTCCTGAGTGCTGGGATTAAAGGCATGAGCCACCACTGCCCGTATGAGACATGAAAAGGTTATACTCACAAATATGTTATCCCTAAGCTAAAGTATTAGGACAATGTAAATGGTATGTGAAGAGTTACTATATAATGTTATCTGTTATCATGAAAGTTTCAGGAAAGTGGGTGGACCTGGAAACTCTAATATTAATGAAGTGACCCAAATTCAGAAAGAAAGCAGTCACATGTTTTCTCACACTAGCAGAACCTAACACATAATGTATAACGTATGTATGTAAAAAAGTATAAGTGCAGAGTCTAAAACTTAGAAAGGAGACCAAGAGAGGGCCCTATTAGGTGATGAGGAAGGACCAGATGCAGGCAAAAGGGTATGCGAGTCTTTAAAAATTAATTAATTTTTGAAGTATTCCCGTATGATTGTCTGGATCTTTTCATTGTCTGTTGTGATATTGCCCCTTTCATCACAGATTCTATTGATTTGGAGTTGTTCCTTCTTTCTTTTGGTTAACTGGGCTACAGTTCTATCTATCTTGTTTATTCTTTCAAAGAACCAATTTTTGGATCCATTGATTTTTTTGTATGGTTTTCTTTGCTTCTATTTCATTGATCTCTGCTCTGATTTTTGTTATTTCTTCTTGTTTGCTGCGTTTAGGGTTCAATTGTTGTTGTCTCTCAAGTATTTTTAGCTGCAGTGTTAGATCATTCACTTGTGCTCTTTCTGTTTTTTTTATTTATTTTTTTTATTAATTTTTTATTTATTTCTGTATGTGTATGAATGTACTGTCTGCATGCAAGTCTGTGCACCCGTGTCGTGCAATGCCGCGGAGGTCAGAAGAGGGTCTCGGATTCCCCTGGAACTGGAGTTCTCCTGGAATTGGAGTTTCAGATGGCTCTCGCCGCCATGTGGGTGCTGGGATCGAACCCAAGTCCATCTGTAAGAGCGGTCGGCGCTCTTAACCGCTAGGCCCATCTCTCCAGCCCCTTTCTGTTTTTTTAATGTAGGCACTTAGGGCTATAAACTTCCCTCGTTAGGACTGCTTTTAAAGTGTCCCATAGTTTGTTGTGTTGTATGTATTGTCATTCAGTTCCAGGAAGTTTTTATTTCTTTCTTTTTTTATTTATTTTTCATGGTGATGAATGTATTGTCTGCATGATATGTCTGGCACCCATGTCGTGCAATGCCGCGGAGGTCAGAAGAGGGTGTCAGATTCCCCTGAAACTGGAGTTCTCTCTGGAATTGGAGTTACAGATGGTTTCAGCCATCATGTGGTGTGCTGGGGACGAACCCGGGTCCCTGCAAGATGGTCGGCACTCTTAACCACTAGGCCATCCCTCCAGCCCATATTTCTTTATTCTCTCATTGAGGCCATTCATTATTAGGAAGTGGTTTTGTCTCCATGATGTTTTGTAGGGTTGTAGGGCTTATCCTGGGTTGATATTGAGTTTATTGACTTGTGGTCTGATAGAATGCATGAGATTATTTCAATCTTTTTGTTATTTGTTGAGTTTTTTCCTGTGTCCCAGTAATGGTTTTTTGGAGAATGTTCCATGGGTGCTGAGTAAAAGTGATCTCTGGTGTTTGGGTGAATAATTCATAGATGTCTGTGAGGTCCATTTGGTTGTATCATTCAGTTCAGAAGACTCTCTGTTTATCCTTTGTCATGTTATCTGTCTAAAGGACTTAGTGGGTAAATTGAAGTCCCCTACTATAGTGTGCTGGGGTTAATTCTGTGTCTTGAGACCTGAAGAATTGTCTTTATAAAGTTTGGTGCACCCAGTTTGGTGCGTAATCATCATTGATTGAGAGCTCCTCATCGTCAATTGTTCTTTTAATAAAGATGTAAGCCTCTTTGTCTCTTTTGATTTCTTTTCCTTTGAAGTCTGTTTGTCGATATTAGAATAGGCAAACACCTGCTTTTCTTTTTGTTACCATTTGCTTGAATATTTTCTTCCATCCTTCACCTTAAGTTTGTGCCATATCCTTGAAATTGAAGATGGTTTCTTTAGACAGCAAGAGAGGATTTTTTCTAATTCATTCTCCCAGTCTATGTCTTTTGATGGGGAGTTTAGTCCATTAATATTATGTTTATAATTGAAAGATGGATGTTGCTTCCTTTCACCTTATTATCCATTTGGTCTTAATTTTTATTTTTATTTATTGTCATATGTGTATAACTGTACATGTCCTGCATGCAGGTTTGTGCACCCATGTCGTGCAATGCTGTGGAGGTCAGAGGTATCGGATTCCCCTGGAACTGGAGTTAACAGATGGTCTCAGCCGCCATGGGTGCTGGGGCGAACCGCGGGTCCCTTGCAAGAGCAGTCGGGCACTCTTAACGCTAGGCCATCTATCCAGCCCCTCCCCATTTGGACTTTTATCTACTAAGTTTGAAACCTAGAAGAAATGGATAATATCTGAATCCTGGAATCACCAAAGCTTGGCCAAGAAGAGCGACAAGCTTAAATAGACCAATATATATGAAGAAATTGAAGATGTAATAAAGACCTCCCACCAAAAAATGCCCAGGCCCCAGATGGTTCACGGCAGAATTCTATAAAATATTTCCAAAAAGACTTACAACCATTAATCTCAAGTTGTTTAGAAGATACAAATGGAGGGAGTTCCCCAGATTGCCTTCTATGGAAGCAAGCATCACTTTATTACCAAAGCCAGGCAAAGATGCAACCAAAAAGGAGAACTATGACCCATCTCCCTAATGAACAGATGCCAAAATTCTAAACAGGATATGGCAAATTGCATATACAGACCCACATCAAGAAGACACCATCATGACCAATGGATTCATACCAGAGATGCAGGGATGTTTCAACTACGAAAATCAATAATATCATCAAGCATATATAAATGACTGAAAGACAAAACCACACCATCATATCAATGATGCAGAGAAAGCCTTTCAAAAATCCAGCATCCTTCATGTTTAAATGCTAGAGGGAATCATTGGATGGAGGGTATCATTACTTAATGTAATCAAAGCCACATACAGCATAACCCATAGCCAATATCATCCTAAAATGGGGAAATGACAGAAGCACTCCCTTAAGGGTAGGAACGTGCAAGGCTGCCCCCTGTCACCACTCCTTTTTCAATATAGTACTTGAAAACCCTTGCTAGGGCAATAAGGCAAGAAAAGGAAATTAAAGGAGTTCTAATCGAAAAGAGGAAGTCAAGCTATCCCTTTTTGCTGATTGATATGATTGTCTACTTAAGGGATGCTAAGAACTCCACCAGGAAACTCCTAGAAAGATTAAGAACTTCAACAAAGTGGCAGGGACAAAATAAATCTAGAAAAATCAATAGCCTTTCTCTACACCAACAATAAGCAACTGAGAGGAATAAAAGGAGACCTTCCACTCACAGCCTCAAAACAATAAAATACTTAAACAAACCCAACCAAAGGACACCAAGGAGCTCACAACAAAAATTTTAAACCTCCGAAGAAGGAAATGAAGAAGACATCAGAAGATGGACAAAACCTCCCATGCTCATGGATTGGGAAATATGAAATATAGTAAAATATCCAACCTAACCCCAAACTAGTTAGTTCAGATTTAATGCAATCCCAATCAAAATCCCCAAGAGTTTTCTTCAAGACTTGGAAAAAAAAAATTCCAATTCGTTTGAAAAAACAAAAGACCCTATATAGCCAAAGCAACCTGAGCAAAAAGAGCATACAGGATCATCTCTTGACCAAGACTTCAAAGATGATCTAACAGGGCTATAGTCATAAAAAACAGCTTGGTACGGCACAAAAACAGACCAGTTGACCAATGGACAAAAATGAAGATCCAAACCTAAAGCACATACAATTTCACAACCTTTCATATTTGACAGGGGCCAAAAAGACACAACGGGAGGAAAAATCAGCATCTTCAGTAAGTGGTGTTGGCAAATTGGAACACCACTTGAGAAGAGTGAAATTAAACCCCTAACTCTCGCCCTGTACAAAAGTCAATTCCAGATGGATCAAAGACCTCTACGTGAAACCCAAACTCTGAGGCAATAGAAGAAAAAGGTTGGCGCCAGACTTTAAGACATAGGCGAGGAAAAATTTCCTAAATCAACAGCAGCTGCACAAGAAATGACAATGACAAATTGCAATGGACCTCATTAAACTCAAAACTTCTGCACAGCAAAAGAAACATCAAGGAAAGTGAAGAGAAAACCCACAGAGTGGGAGAGAAACCTTCACTGCAGATACATCTGAACAAAGCATTGATTTCCAAAGTATATAAACTACTCAAAAACAAGAGAGAAGAAAAATGAACCTCTCAAAAGATGGAGCAAAGAACTGAATAGAGACTTCACAGAGGAGGATTAACATGGTCTGAGAAACATCTAAAAAAAACTGTTCAGTGTCGGTGGAGACATGACTAGATGCGTTAAGAGCGCACCGCTCTTGCAGAGACCTGTTCGGTCCCCACACCCACATGGTGCCAAGAGCCCTCTGAACTCCAATTCTCAGGATATACTCCAGTTCCAGAGGAGTCCCAACACCATCTTCTGACCTCCAGCATGTTTGCAACGTCACGGGTGCATCAGACTTGCATGAGACAATACATTCATACACATACGGAAATAAAATAAAAAATAAATAAAAAAACTGTTCAACGTCACTAACAATTAGGGAAATGCAAATTAAAGACCATTTAAGATATCTTCACTCCGATAAGACTGGCCAGGATCAAGAAAACACAATGATTATCAAGTGCTTGGAGAGTTGGGGGGAAAGGGGAACACCATCCATTGCTGGTGGATGTAAACTTGTACAGCCACTATGGAAAGCAGTGTGTGGAGAACCCTTGGAGACTCAAAATAGCTTGCCATTTGACCCAGTCATACCATCCTGGGTATATACCACAAGACTCATGTTTACTTGCAAGATACATGCACAGTTTTTATTGCAGGCTCTGTTCACAATAGCAAAAAGCTGGAACCAACCCAATGCCCTCAATGGAGTTCTACTGCACAGTAAGAAAGACATCATGAAACAAATGGATAGCTAAGAAGATATTATATTAAGTGAAAGTACACTTAATGTTACTTCATTAATGTTACGACAAATGGTATCCCTCATCGTGGGATAACCCATATATAATATATTCTAATATTATAACATAACCCAGTTGGTAAATATTTCTTGTGGAGGGATGCATAAAGAACAACAGAAAGACATGCAGAAAACTACTGAAAATGGTGAATCTGGAGGGTTGGAGGTTGGAGAGAACATGGGTCTATATTCGATTAATGTAATTTAATTGACGTGAGTTCACAAAAATCCAATTTTGCCCCAACTCTCCACATTAACTGGTATTTGACACTTAGTAAAAGTAAAAATGTCTATATTAAACAACATTGGTAAGTATAAAATACGTAATACATCTAAGTTAATTGAAATATAATTTCATTGTCCATATTTGTTCTTAAAATCTGTAAACAATAACTTGGGATTACATATACAAATTCTTTATAATTTTTGTGTATAAACAGTATCATCTTTGTAACCAGTCCACCTTGTAGGCATTTAACTTAAGATATATTGTCTTCCCAAATTAACAACTACAGTCACCCAAAAAGAGGGATAAATTTAATGGAAATTGACGCCTAGTCCTAGATAGTAGTGTGTACTACCAACTGCCTTCTTAAGACCCGAGTCAAAATAAATACCTAAATAAAAAAGGGGGAGATACAGTTATATATTAAACCTTTTGGCAAAAATTTCAATTTAACTCTACTCATGGGAAAACGATTTGCATGTTCCCACAAGGTCAAAACTTCACCAACTTACAATGAGGAGAAGAAGACACCTTGTATTGTGTAGGATTATCAGGAAATACCAGCAGAGAATGCCATCTAAACGTTAAAACGAGAAAGCTCAGACCTACAGGCATATAAACATCTGCTGTGATCCTATTTGTAACAACTGTTTTTTAGTTTATATTTTTTTTTTAATTTATATTTATTTTATGTGTAGAATGTACTGTCCGCATGTAGGTTTGTGCACTCCGTGTCAATGCAATGCCGCAGTAGGTCAGAAGAAGGTGTTCGGATTCCCCTGGAACTGGAGTTCTCCTGGAATTGGAGTTACAGACGGTTTTCAGCCACCATATAGGTGCTGGGGATCAAACCCGGGTCCTCTGCAAGAGCAGTCAGTGCTCTTAACCGCTAGGCTATCTCTCCAGCCCTGTAACAACTGTTTATAATGAGTCCTAATGAACCTTACCTTCTAGGTGCCGCAAAGTTTTAATATGACAGACTTTCTTACCTCCTTTTCATAGAACAAAGAAAAATATGATGGTAATGAAGTCATTCTCTAACTGTAAATTAGAGCCAACTATTATAGAGGTAATCTCTTATAAAACCAGTAAAACCGCTTTCTTTAATTGACTAATAGACATAGGAGCTGTGAAAAGGATTATTCTCTATTCAGAACCAAATATAATACTAAAGTTTCTTTAAGCTGTGCATTTAAGCAAAATATATTAATACAGGAGAGCTCTGATATCAGCAATGGATTATTCTGCCAAGGAGATGTCAGGCATCCAAGCCCCCCCCACAAAGGTAAAGGCTTCTTGCCTGTAAACTTGGATACCTGCAAGAAGAGAGGCGGTAAGGCCCTACTTTCGAAGACCTGATGTAAGCATGGGAAAGATGTATTGAGACCGCACATGCAAGTGTACAGTTGGTCTCTGGAATACCAGAGAGTGTTACCAAAGGCCACTAAACCAATAAAGCAAATATTGGTCTCCTTGAGTCAAGCAAGACTCCTCTGTCAGCATCAGCTATACCTCACCTGCCTGGAAATATTGTGCAGCAGTGACAGTCATATGCCTGTATATCCCAAATCTAATTTGCTATTAGCTCTCTTCTTGGAGGAATAACTCACGGCTGATGCCACAAGCTTACATCCTCTAGTGGTTAGGAGATGTTATAAGCCACAGTAAGACCTTGACATCTTTTACAGAAAAAACGTAATTCATGGATTAGCATACCATCCAAACATCTGAGTCTATACCAAAGTAGCCTACCATAATAATTAGTACTGTTTAAATACCTATATATCTAATTGGTTGTGCTTCATTAGTAGGATTGAAAGGTTATTCCTGAACAAACTGTCAGCCCATGAAAGAAAAGAGCCAGAATTGACTAGAGACCAAGACATCAGCTCCAGAGAAAGTAGACTGTTTTGTTTCTCGTCCACCTGTGCCCCTTCTCTAAGCTTAGGGAACAATCTGTGGAAGAGGGGGCGTGGTAGAATGTAAGGTCTGTGATTGGGGTGAATGGTGAAACTACAGCAATATAGACTGGATGCTTATTTGATCAACTTGATTGTACATACAAGCCCCTCCAGCTGGATGGTGGGAGCCTTGGGCTGTGTGGGTTTGGGCACAACTGTTTGCAAATTGGTTTTACATGAAGGATGCTTGTACTCATAACTTATTACTTATTGTTAAAAAATGAAATAAAAGAAAGTATAAAAAAAGAAATACTTCCAGAAAAAAAAGACAACTGAACACATAAAATTTCTGGAGAGGTGTAGATATGCAGCAAAATATCTATTAAGAATGTTAATAGAGTCCATTTTGTGTCTGAGGATGAAAGTTTCTCATCCCTGGTTGAAGAAGACAAATGACTCCCACAAGTTGTCCTCTGACCTCCACATGCTTGCCATGACACGGTACACCAACCTACATACACAAATAAGTACATGTAACTTTAAAAATGAAAAAAATTGTGGCACTAGGGTTTGAATGTAGGGTTTCCCATATGGTAATCAAACACTCTGCCACTGTATGCTAACCCCAACTGTCTTTCCACTTTTTTATTTTGAGAGGATTTTTAAATTTACTTTTATGGAGAGGGTTTCACTAAGTTATTCAGGTTGCCTTTGAACTGATTCTGTAAATCAGGCTTGGTCTGAATTTGTAATCCTTCTGCCCCAGCCTCTTCAGTAGCTGTGATTATAGGTTTATACCATCTGGCACAGTTTCAAGTAAAGTTTAGAAGTCCCAATGTCATATCTTTTATAGTAAAAAAAAAAAAAGTAACTTCTATGGACTCCTTTAGATATAAGAAATCTATTCATAATGTCATCATATGCACTGTTTGAAAATAGAGGAATTTGCAATTTGTGGTAAATGTTATTGATTAGGCACATCAGTGCACTTGAGGACTTTTTCCTCTCTCTCTTGAGAGATAACAGATTTCCCGATACGTACCTCTTACTGGGTGTTCAGATAAAGGACTTTATCTTCAAGATTATTTCTCAGGCAACTAAAGCATACAAAAGGTCACTCTATTAGAGAGACAATAGTGTCTTTTTACCTAACTTGAAAAAACTTCCCTGCTAAGGAGAGTTTGTTACAGGTACACACCTTGAGGATGTATTACAGGTACATGCTACATTAGTACAGGTCAAGACAACTTGTCATTAACTTAATCTTTTCCAAACAGTGTGAATATTATAAAAGATTTATGTAAATCTCTGAGTAATCCATACAATTCTGCCTTGTTAGTTAAGCTCACTATAGAGCTTCCATTTCTCCAACAAAATTTACAATGGAAGAGAAAAAAATGTGAACAAAAACTGCAGACAGATTTCCAAAGCCTCCAGGAACCAAGTCAGAAAGTATCTGCTTTCAGCAGGGCCTGGTGGTGCACGCCTTTAATCCCAGCGCTTGGGAGGCAGAGGCAGAGGCAGAGGCAGGTGGATCTCTGCGAGTTCAAGGCCAGCCTGGTCTACAGAGTGAGTTCCAGGACAGCTGGGGCTACAGGGAGACCTTGTCTCAAAAAGAAAAAAAAAAAAAAAAAAAAAAAAAAATTAAGCATCTACTTTCCAAATACTGGGAGTTCTTCCATGCTAAATAATGTGCTGTATAAGAATAGGTAGGACTAACTGAGTTACTTTTGAAGAGTCAGAACATATCCCAGTAAAGATTTATGGTTTATTGGTATTAACCTGTGTGTTAGTTAGTTTTTGTCAGTATGTACAAATTTACACTTACCTCATAAGAAAAAAACAACTCAATTGAGGTATTGGATCCATCATATTAGCCCGTGGGAATGTCTGTGGGGAATTTTCTTAATCACTAATTGCTGTAGGAGACTGAGGCCACTGTGGGTGGTACAATCCCTAGGCACCTGAGACAGGGCCAGTAAGCAGCATTCCTCAGTGGATTCTTGCTTCAAACTCCCACCTTGAATTCAAGCCTTAGATTCCTCGATGATGATGTAAGGTTAAATAAACCTTTCCCTCCTCAAAAAAAATTAATTAATTTTTATTTTATGTGTATGAATGTATTGCCTGCATGTATATAAGGGCACCTATGTTGTCCAGTGCCCACAGAGGTCAGAAGAGGACATCACATTTCCTGGAACTGGAGTTATAGACAGTTGTTAGCTTGCCTGTGGGTACTGGGAATTGAACCTAGGTCCTCTGGCAAAAGCAGCCAGGGCTCTTAACTGCTGAGCCATCTCTCCAGCCCTGACATGTGAATCTTGAAAGCTAAGTTTGTTTCCTAGTTTTAACTCTGTCATAAGATTGTGTGTATGTGCTTACCTGTGTTGATTATGTGAATTTAACTTTCTGGGTATTGAAGTAGAAAGAACCATTTTATTTTTCATTCCAAAAGAACCCATGTGTTACTTCTCTGAGGCAGCGATTGTGAAAACTGGGCTTTCATTTCAATTCCATTGACCATTAGAACAATTAAAATTAGACAACAGTCACTGAATACGTTTGTTTCATTGACTCATTTAGAAAAGGTGATTTAAAAAAAACTGTTTTGAGGGGAAGGGTTTTGCTACCTTAAATGTTCCCCTTTTTCTTCTGTTCAAAGCTCCACCAAATCATTCTATACAGTGTTAATGTTAACTTTATGCTATACATAAAATAAACGTATGGTGCTTAAATATTAAAGGGATATTATAATTGTGTAGTTTAGGGAATAGTGAAAAGAAAAATGTTTATATGAGTTCAGCATAGACTCATTTTTTTTCAAATACCTTTGGTCAGCAGCCAATGAAATGTGCATGAATGGAATGCACAGATGGAAAAGGCTGGTCATATTTTCACATAGGATATAGTCAGGGATCATAAACATATTTATGCGCTGAAGTGGGAGTTGCGCTTCTCTGGCAAGATCATATATGGATTTGTGCATCTTTTAGAACCCTGCTACTCAGAGCATGGTCCTTGGAGCAGCAGCGCTGACACCACCGGGGAACTGATCGAAAACCATGGTCCTTGGGGCTGGAGAGATGGCTCAGCGGTTAAGAGCACCAACTGCTCTAGCAGAGGACCTGGGTTTGATTCCCAGGTCCTACATGGCGGCCAAGAACCATCTTTAAGCCGGGCGTGGTGGCACATGCCTTTAATCCTAGCACTCGAGAGGCAGAGGCAGGCAGAGCTCTGTGAGTTCAAGGCCAGCCTGGTCTATAGAGTGAGTTCCAGGCTAGCCTGGTCTACAGAGACCCTGTCTCTGTAGAAAGAAAGAAAGAAAGAAAGAAGGAAGGAAGGAAGGAAGGAAGGAAGGAAGAAAGGAAGGAAGGAAGGAAGGAAGAAAACCATCGTCCTAGGTTTCGCTCAGGACTGAGTGGATGTGAGTATGCAATCTAACAAATTCCGTGACTTGATCAGATGCTGAAATTTGAGAAGCACCACTTTATATTAAGCCTTCCGAATTCCTTTTCCTGCCCCTATTTTTTATTAATCTTGCCATGGACCTAGAGAAGTCTTAATTGCCTGTGCATCAGTTACTCGGGGTATTCCGTGCCGTCATCTCTTTAATGTGGTGTTCTCATTTTCCCAGCAGCTGCATGTTCCAGGCCACCGATACTTGCTGCCCTTAGGAATAATTATATTATATATAGTGTAATCAAACTTGTGAGAGGCACATCTACCCACATAGACAGCAACTAGATTGTCTATAAACGAAATCACACTGTATGCTACAACGCTACACAGCTGTGTTTGTGGAATGGGAAGCCAGCAAGCCCTGGACATTTGTCAAATAAGGCCCAAGAGCAATATTCCACCATCGCCACTAGGTGGAAGTAGAGCGATTTTGAGCATCTTTCTTCAAGGTCTGGAACTACTACTGTTGGAGTATTTCATAAGCGGACAGGGATGTAATAAATCAGTCTAATTCTCATCTACCTCGTTTCATAGATGATAAAGCTGAGGTTCAGAATGTAGGTAAAACTTCATCTGACTCACGAGACATTGAGTGATTGGAGGAAGAGTTGCAGTAATTCTTGATCCTTCAGTTAATTTCATCCATTAGAGTATTATCTGTTATCCTGCATAGAGGAGAAAGAACAATGGCACACGCATATTACCCATGTTCAAAAATGACCACCACTATTACTGAAGTTTGTAACACCAAATGAGTCTCAGTCTGTTTATTTCCTATACTGTAAGTAATCAGATCAAGTGATGATTTGACATTATTTGCCACTGAACAAATAACAACAGTCTCCATCAGGTTCTATGGAGAATTTCATCAAGTTTACACATTCACAACAGTTTTGGCTTCTACACTATACATTTGGGTTCAAGTTAAGTAGCCTGGAACAGGGCTGTAGATAGACGGTTAAGGGGATATTTGATACTTTCCAGAGCTTAGTGAAAGAGGTTATTTCTAATGCCCCTTGAGCTCTAATACTCAGATTTTCTCTCTTTCTTTAAAGGATGGTAATAGACTGAAGAAGAATTCCCTTTCTTTTTCTCCTCCTTCATCCCTTTCCATTTTCCCACCCCCTTTATCTTGGCCACCATGGTGTAAACTGCTCTGCCATGCCCTCTCATCATGATGGACTGAAACCTCTCACACTGTCATTCTCAACTGTTACTGAGCAACCAGAACACAATAAGAAGGTATCCATCTTATTATGTTCCAGAAATTGCCATCTTCAAGATCTGACTGGAGAAACCATCAACTTTGAGGTTCCAGAGGAAACAGGTTTATATACCAACAAAAATGAAAACAAAGAAGTAAAAGAAAGCAAGTTTTTTTTTTTTTGCCTTTAAGAAGATAGAAAGATGAAGGTTAAATCATGTTTCCTAGCAATAGTTTGGGCACAAACCCTTGGAAACAGTATTGGTGGTAGGCGGGTAACTTAAAATTGGTCTGCAATGCAAGGGGGGGGTGTTGGTGCCACACTGCATGTGTATACCAGGAAAGGTCATCTAAGAGCATGGGGTAGCCAGCTGGTGGAGTGGCTGGTTGCATATCAAACACACTTTGTTTAATTGGACAGTTGAGTAACTTTCTCTTTAGCTTGCGTTGGAGGAACAGCTAAGTGTAACACTAGTGTTATGGCTTTCAAAGAAGAAAAATAGATGTTCAAAATTAAATCTTTATGCATAGTTTGGGTGAAATTAGAGTCTAAGGACTTTGGAATGAGTTTCTTGGTGGCCTCTACAAATTTGACTATTAATGCAGGCCCATTCTAATGACAAGTGTTCACATTATTAAGCCACCAGCCAAGCCAGCACTGAGTGCTTCTAAGAGGTCAAGGTTGAATGAACTTAAGAGACTGAATAAAGCTCATATCCAGGATGGTCCTGTAGGTAAAGGGTGAGCTCAGAGGGCCAGGAAGATATAAGAATCTGAACATGCCTACAGACTTATTGAAGACATCCATTTCAAAGATGAGTGGCCAGTAAGTTTCAACTGCATATGGCATATCCACATATTGAAAAGAATGTCAATGCTAACTGCATGTTAAGGTGCTACATATGCTTTCAGACCATGTGTTGAGGTAATGGAAACACAATTAATATTTGTATCATGAGAATGTGTAAAGTGGGGATAACCAGAACATAAAAGTAGGTAGGTGTTAAGATTATAGTTATGGTTTTATGTTTACACACATTTCTATATGTGCATATACACACATACAGGCACACATGTCTGGCAAAGTGCTAGAAAGAAATAGCAGCTTCTCTGAATAGGTATCTAGTGGTTGGCTCATGAGTAATTCTTATTTGTATTTTCTGTAATTTCCAAATCTACTGCAAGGTACTGTTATGTTTTATTATTATAAAAAGTCAGAGGAGTGGCTGGGTGGTAGCAGACACTTTTAATCCCAGCACTCAGGAGGTAGAGGCAGGTGGATCTCTGTGAAATCAAGGCCAGCCTGATCTATGTAGTGAGTTCTAGGCTAGTTGGGGCTACAGGGAGACACTGTCTCAAAAAGCCAAAAGAAGTAATAGAAGTGAAAAAGAATTTATATATTTTATACATTTAATTTAAAAATAAACAATGCAGATCTCAACTATACTACATATATGAACGTGTGCATATAACTGAATCCTCAGCTGACCAAGTGATGTGTTGACTGTGGTATCCTGATGACTCGGCAATGAACAGGCCTTGGCTGCATGAGCCAGTAACAGGTATTTCTGCTTTATACCTTTCTACGATGCATGTAACTACAAAAGGGTTTGTTCTACTCATCACAGCAAAAGTTGTTTTAAAAAGTTAAGACTGGCCAGCCCACCTAGCATAACTGGAGAACTCTAGGTCCCAGTGAGAAACCCTGTCTTGAAATAAAATGAAACAAAACTAAACTAAATAAAAGTGAGAACAACCCTCAAGGTTGATGTCTGGCTTCCACCCACCCCACACACATGTGCGCACCCATTCATGAACACCCCCCACACACATAAAAATAAATAAAATTAAGTTTCTGTTGGGACTAGTGGGTGTACAGGTCTATAATCACAGGTACTTGGGAGGTTGAGGCAGGAAGACAAGTTCAAGGTCAACCTGGGTAATTTAGTGAGACTCTCAAATTTTAAAAAGCCAAAGATTGAGAATACAGCTCAGTGGTAGAGTCCTGGCCTAGTCTGTGTGATGCTCTAAATTCAATCCCTAGTACTGTACAAAAAGATAAAAAGTTAGTTTCTAGGTAAGGCCCAAATAGTAAAACTAATAAGTACTTGGACATTTCATATGTGACTGTCACTCTGCTCTTCACATTTCTGTGACATGGTTTATTATGACAATCTAAAAATTAATAGTCTGGCACCTAATCCTGGTTATCATTACCATCGAGTCTAGCACTGGAGAAGACATCTTGAGAACACACGTGACTAGCTGGTGTCTAGCCACACGGGAGCTGCCCTCCCTGGGGGCTGCTCTGAATCTGGAAGGAGGCACACTTGCCTCAGCAACCAGTGACGTGCTCAGCTTCCTTTAGAACACAGATGCTTTCTGAGCAGTGGAGTCTCAGGTGTCGAACCTGCAGGCCCTTACTGCAACAACCACATAGCTGGAGTCAGTGTGTTAATATATAATAGAACACCGATGTTGACCTGAGGGTTAGGGTAGGAACTTGAATGAAGGACATGCAGTTCAGGGGAGGAGCTTCCTGCAGCATGCTGGGAAATGCTTCCTCAGATTTTAATTGTGTAAAGGATGAGCAAGAATTAGTGTCTTGGCACAGCAACCTGTGCCCACTGCTTCTACTTCTCTCACAAACACTGTGAATAAAAGGCTGGCAGCCGTGGTCCTATTTCGCAAGATCTTTGATGAGGAAGGCCTGGGTGCAGATTCTGGTTCTACCAGTCCACAGTACCAACTTTCCTCACCTCATTTCTTCTTCTAGAAAACTGGGATAATCCTCCTCAGCAAAAATTTAGTGGGCATTAGAGAGTTCATGCCAGGAAGGACAGCATCTAGTGCAGAGTTGATACACAATAAACTGACCCCTCCATGAGAATGGCTGACCTTCTGACTGTAGCAATGTCTTCATCTCACCCCATATGAACTCCAGTTAGGTCTGGGAGCAGGAAGTAAGATTCTGTGAAAACGACTCTTTGAAACATCAATGTTCCACACCCAAGCATCAAGTATTACTAGGTGGGAAGTGAAGAGTCAAGTCTCAGGAGTCTGAATAAACTAAAGGGCTCAGTCAGTGGGGTGTTGGGGCTCAGGACACCTTATCCTAATTATGACTGTAATATATCAAAATGTACCACTCCAATATACTTACATTCTGACCTAGTCTGAGAAGCTGCAGACACTGGAATAGTTTTGAAAGGCAGTTCTTTTGCATAAGAAATGTGTATCTATAAAGGAAATCAACATTATATTTTTTGCATGTGTGTGGTATGTGTGCCTACATGTTTATGATTTTGCATGTGTGCGCATATGGTGATCAAGAGGTCTCTCAGGTGCTTTCCATCACACACACACGCACACACACACACACACACACACACACTTAAGACAGGGTACCTCACTATCTCACTGAACCTAAACTCAGCTGCTGAACAACTGGCTGGCCAGTGAGCTTCAGGGATGCACTCCTGTCTGCTCCTCCTGGCTGGGGTCTCAGACAGAGAACACTGCCACACCCAGCATCGATGTAGGTACTGGGGTTCGTACTTTACCCATGAAACCATCTCCCTAAACCAGAAACCAACATTACTAAAGCCCAGATGAACCTCAATTTAGGCTGGGGTTACCCCTGGAAAAATTCAACCTACATGGAGATACTGTATGTAGTTAACCTAGTGAAAAATCAGAGCTCAGCCTAGCCTCTCTCAGATGGACTCAGAACATTCCCATCAGCCTGTAGTTGGACAAAAATCATCTAATATAAACCTGTGTCATAACAAAAGTGAACTCAGGCAGTTAATTACATACTGTACCAAAAGTAAAAATCAGCCAGCCTGGGCGTGAGACCCTCGGGCTCCCAGATAACCTTTATTCATCTTACAGCTCCTCCCTTCATTCTCATGAACTGTGCACCATTGTACCCCAGAATCTCCCAAATTCTTCTGTTCTGTAGCCCAGAATGCCATGTAAGCTTCAATCAGCTGACTCTGCAGTTTCATATTTTGTGGGATTTCTATGAATATGAATGTGATAAACAGTATTTTTATCCGTCAGTGTGTTTAAGGTGATTTATAAATAATTCATAGCCCATCCCAATAACCTAGAAGTAACTTCTTGCTCCATATAGGGCAAAATAAGCTAATAAAAATTCTTTAATGGCAAGGACAGTCACTTAAGCTGAAATTTGCTCCAGTTTAGTGGAGAAACCGAATTTCCTGAGCCATTTCTAATCTCACCCAGCAGCTGCAGATAAAATTGTCTAGCCCAACTCCTGCAGAGACCCCGCCTGGACGTCCTGATGAGGCCCAGAAGCAAGAGGGTGGGAACCGCAAGTTCTAAGGGGCGTGGGTTGCAGAGATGTAGAGTGTATGCTTGTCCACCGACAGGGTCAAGGTAAGGAGCCGGCAGTTTAACAATCAATTCACCAATCAACCAATCAATCAGTTCAGGCCAGTGAGCCAGGCTAGGGCTAATAGGTTCCTCCGGATATTTTTCCAAGTAAACCGCCAGCAGCTGGGCGGTTCCATCTTGAGGTGCGGGTCCTGGGGTCCGGGCCATCCCAGGTGGTTTGTTTCCTGGGCGTGCGGAGGCACCCGATCACGCCGGGATGGCGTCCTGGGAAGCGTGGGGCGCGCCGGGCGAGTCCCAGCTTGCAGAACGCGGGAGGGCGGAGGGGGAAAGATGCCCTGCATCCCGGGCAAGCTCACAGCGCTGGCACTTCTAGGACCCCGGGTCCCAGGAGCACCAGGGACAGGGCGGGGCGCGGGGCGGGGCTCTGGAGAGGCGCGACTCCCATTGGCCGCCGGCACCGCCCCACACCACCGCATTTTAAGGCTCGGTGGCGCCCGGGAGCTGTACAGCGTCCCTGCCACTGCGTCTGCCTCCTCGTGCTCCCGCGACCGCTCGTCAGCCCGCCAGCCCGCCATGGCCAGCATCAAGGACCTCGAGGGGAAGTGGCGCCTGACGGAAAGCCAAGGTTTTGAGGAATACATGAAGGAGCTCGGTGAGGTTCTGGCCCATCACGCGGCCACCTGTTAGTTCCTGGGTCCCCATCCACGTGCTGGGACCTGGCATGGGGACCTGCTAGCTGCCTTCCACCACGCGGCCCGGCCGGTAGGATGGAGAGCGGGGCGAGCGCATCTCCCGCCGCCGGGCTCCGGAGATGGAGCACCTGGTGGTCCACCCAACTCCTCCCGTTCTACACCTTGCCCCTGAAACAGCCGGGTGTTGCTTCCGGGTCGGCAGGGTGCGCGCGCCCCCAGCCGTCCTTCTGTTGACCCCCGCCCAGCCTCTTAATCCTTTTCTTGCCCTTCTTCATCTTTCACTCTGCACACTGTGCCACCATCCTGGCCCTCCGCCCGCCGCCATCGTTGCAGCCCCGGCTTCCCTTTCCCACCCTGCCGCATCTTTTGTTCCTCGATGACGTGGGTCCCCCTCCCTCTTCCCGGTGAGGACACCGTGTGGCAGGGCGTGGTTTCTGCAGAAACCTTTAGAGTCTGTGATTGAAGATGCAACTCAGCTTCCGTTTTCTGGGCTGCATCTCTTCCCCAGCATCTCACCTCCTGGCTGGGTATGCCGCTGGCAGCGCTGACCTGCTTATCCAGGGCGCGGCAGTGGGCAGCTGTTGGTCTGGAGGCGGGGCGTGGTGAACCCTGGTGCATGGGAGTAGCCCTGTCACTGTTATATCTCTGAGTCTGAAGGGAGACCGTGGGCTGGGTTCGAAACCATAATCAGAAACTGCTGGCCTGTGGCTGCTGACTGCTAGGAGATGGGTGTGGCGCTGCAGCAGGCACTCCATGCTTACAGCATACCAAGAGAGCATGAGCAAGGTTGCCCTTCACTGGAAATAGTGCTTCGTTTTCTGTTGTTGCTCTTTCCTAATCTTGTGATGGGAGATTTCATGTTGGTAGACATATAAGGCAGACAGCAAACAAAAACAGACCTTTGTCACACATTGCTACGAAGTGGGGTGGATTTGCCAGAACAAGGATTCTTCCTGGAAGGGGACTGCTAGGACCTGGAGGCATCTTCAGAGGCTGCTGTCCTATGTTCTCAGTGATTCTCTATTGGCGTCTCTTCCCTGGGCACTACAAACCATCCTTTCCTCTCTTTTATCCAATATTCAACACGCTGAGGTGTTAAGCCTGGTTCCTGTTGAATCATTGATGAATTTAGGGTACTCTCAGTAGAAAGAGAAGACAGGATTTTGTCTTTTGCTCTTTCCCTTTTTTCCACTGTAAGACTAAATCACAGTGAGTCTGGAAAATACCATTTACTGGACTCATTGGAGACATACAAGGTTTAAGGCATGCATATGGGGGGTTGTGAATATATACAGATATGACCAGGCCCAGCAAGAGAGCTGCTTGGAAGCAGATGTGTGTTTCAGGGTTTGGGTAGCTGGTTCTCAGGACTCTCAGGAAAGTTATCTGGTTCAACCTATTAGGAAACAGCAAGGTGGGTGGTTGGGAGGATGACCTGCAGAAGACTCCAAGGGAACACACAAGCCTGGCTGAGTGCCCTGATGAGAGCCATTCTGTTTGTGTCTCCTCACTTAGGAAAATATCTAAGGTTCATTGAGGAAAATACACAGCTTCTAAACTGATATATATATGTATATATATATACATATATATAATTATATATTACTTAATATTTAATATTAACTATATTATTTAATATTGTTAATATTTAATATATAATTCTATATATTTTTACTTATCGCTATATAATTCTATATATTAAATAATATACATATATTTATCTTTTCGAGACAGGGTCTCCTTGTAGCCCCAGCTGTCCTGGAACTCGCTCTGTAGACCAGGCTGGCCTTGAACTCACAAAGATCTGCCTGCCTCTGCCTCCCGAGTGCTAGAATTAAAGGCGTGCACCACCAAGCCCAGCTCTAAATAATATACATTATATATATATATATATATAAAACTCAACAATGCAGAATTTCAGAGCTGTGTAACTATAGTAATTACACTGCACAAAATCAAAATCAACCAGGTATTCAAATAGTACAATGTTTTCAGTTAGCACCATCATGTTGCTAATAAAGAGTAAGAGCCTTGCCATGGAAAGATGGAAAATATATACAATTTTAAAATGTTTTCTGTTTTCCATAGTAGATTTTTTCCCCCCACATTTATTAACATCATGGGTGTGTTACTTTCCTAAAACACTGCTTTTGCAATCTCAGGGTTGATTTCTACTTTGTGTAGTTAGCTATTTATCAGGTGTCTGCTGTGTACTGGCCTGGGGAAAATACAGTGGATTTCAGAATCTAGTATAGAGACCTAAGTTGTGTCCTAAGTTTTGTTCTCATGTTCTACCAACTATAAAATTTTTGTAAAGAAAATTTGTTCTGGGGACAAGTTTAGGCTGAACTTGAACTCTTAATCCTCCCATCTCCTCTTGAATACTAGAATTACGGGCATATGCCACCACGCTTTAGTAAATAAGTAAAATCCTGCATGACTTTCTGAGGGTGGGCATTTCAGTGGCCAAGAGCTGAGATCTGGAGCCATGTTGTCAACACTATACTTCCTAACCCTAGCACTTCTTAGCTGAGTGAGCTTTGCCTTCCTCTCCTCTGTCCTGTGGAGACTGCATTTCCACCTGGCTCAGGATGATTGTGAGGCTTCCATGAGTTATGTATGTAATAAGCTGTGAATGTTGGACAGTAAGTGAAAACATGCCAGGTGTAATGATTACCACTGAATTGTTGCTTGTGTTATATAAAGTGTAACTGGACTTTATATTATTTCACAGGTGTGGGACTGGCTCTGCGGAAAATGGGTGCAATGGCCAAACCAGACTGTATTATTACTTGTGATGGCAATAATATCACCGTCAAGACTGAGAGCACACTGAAAACAACACAGTTTTGCTGTACACTGGGAGAGAAATTTGATGAAACTACAGCTGATGGCAGAAAAACTCAGGTTAGCTATAACAGATGGTGAAATGACAAGAAGTTTCTAGAATGATAGATTGTATTAGTAACATTTTTTGCTTATTGTCAAATACTTAGTATAAAAGTTATTTATGAAGTTGAATTTTGATATATTAGTAAAAGTCCCAGGACTAAAAAATGAATGTCGATGAGTTTCTAGATTGAAAAGTGCACTTTGTCTTGAGAATGAAGTCAGTATGGTGGGTGAGGGAGACCCCCAGGGGAGAAGATGAGAATGTGTTAGGGTGTGTGTGAGTCATGGAAACTCTTGTATGTGGGAAGATCAAGCCGTTTCCTTTATTTTTGCAGACAGTCTGCACTTTCACAGATGGTGCCTTGGTCCAGCATCAGCAGTGGGATGGGAAGGAAAGCACAATAACACGAAAACTGAAAGACGGGAAACTAGTGGTGGTAAGTGCTGTGCTGCTTCTGCGGCTCTGGGTTTCTGCCTTGCAGTCAGAGTTCTCATAACTGTCCTTTGTCAATGTGTTTCTGCAGGAGAAATAGGTTTGGGAAGAAAATATGCAAAATAACAAATTAACTATAAGAACACTCCTTTCTTAAGGTAGCCCTTGGTAAGGGTAGAGAAATGCTTGATTCTCAGACCATGAACCTGGAATAGGTTTCTCTGGCTGCTGCTAGGAGAGATCTTGGCAGGCTCCCAGGCAGCCCTCTTGTGCACATTTTTCTTCAAAGTATGGAGTAATAGTTGCCAAGACCAAACGAATAATTTAGGTATTCTATTCAGTGCTTTAGTTTTTAGTATAGTAAATATATACAGGTTGTAGATTTCTCAAATCTGGAAATCCTAAGACATATTTTCTGCATCTTCAAAGTAGATTAGAAGATTTTGTAAGATTCTGACACTTACGTGTTATTACCACCATGCTCTGGACTGTATGACTAGTCTAACTTTGTATCTTTTTTTTTCCTTTCTTCTAGGATTGTGTCATGAACGATGTCACTTGTACTCGGGTCTATGAGAAAGTAGAATAAAAATTTCATGATCACCCTGGACAGGAATTAGCTTTGAGAATGAATAAGCTCAGTTCAATGAGCAAGCTGCAGTTATCCTAGAGCTTCTTTTCTTTGGTTTTATTTTTCATTACTATGTTTAATTATCTGTATCACAAACATTTTACAATCAACCCATTTCAAAGTATTGATTTAATTACAATCATCCCTTTGGTTAGTAAATAAACATGTTTGTGCTAATCCATGGTGTGTGTGTGTTGTTTAAGGTTACTGGAAATTGGCCATATATTATAATAACGAGGAACTGAATAATCTCTGAGGTAGTCTTGAGGGTGTCACACTGCAACTGTAGTCTTGTGTTTTATAGAGGAGGTCAGGTGCTTTTGCAGGGAATACATGCCAAGTCTTTTAAGCCTGCTCTATACTGTTTGAACTTTATGTCCACTCAAGAATTTGTGACTATTCTCATTCAAAGGTAGCTACATAAGCTTTATAATATAAAAGTGATGTCTACAAGCATACTTTTACATGATATGATTATAACAATTATTCAGGAATTCTGCAACAGAAAATTCATTTAGTATATAATATTTTTGAGGTCCTACCAAGTGCCAAGAACTGGAGAAGTGTAAGAATAGTCCCAGCTTTAGAAGAATAGGTATGCTCACTATTTTTTTCTTTTTCAGACAGGGTCTCCCTGTAGTCCCAGCTGTCCTGGAATTCACTCTGTAGACCAGGCTGGCCTTGAACTCATAAAGATCCGCCTGCCTCCCAAGTGCTAGGATTAAAGGCGTGTGCCACCACGCCTGGCAGGTATGCTCATTATTAAAAGTTATAAAAGTACCATAGCTCTTAGAGACTTTTGTGTGTCTTTCTATACGTAAGTACATAATCTACTGTATAAAGAATCACTAGAATTCTAGTGAAGTTCTGTTGCATTTCTCAGTCCCAAACACAAATGCCCACAATTCACATTTGAGAAATAGATTTTAAGTGCCGATCTTTATGTATACAGCCCCCAGAGCAACAGAGGGGCTGACATTTATCTGTATTCTGCAAATAAGAGGACAAGTATTTGACTAGCTAACTGGTTCAAGGAAACAGGAAGTAGAGCTGGATTGTGAAACTTCAACTTTGCCCTGTCCACTTAATGTATTTAGTCATTCCACAGCACGGCCGTTTTCCCAACGTGTGTGGAGATCCTGAGTATAAAGTCCCTAAATGAACTGAGACTTCTATGTGTGTTGGGGTAATGCTGGGGAGAACGTTTTCTTGGAAATCACTCAAAGGTAGTTACACCTGATATTCTGGGGTTTAATAGTATGGATAACGAGTTTCAGGCTAGTCTGGGCTATGTAAGACCCTGTCTCAAACAAAAAAGAATTACTTAAAGCCAGTGCACAGTGAAAGTGGAATCTCAGGGACACAGCCTCATGCTGTCAATGTGTGCCCATAATTTGTGGGTGCCTATGGAGCTCTAGAAAAGTGGCCAATCTGAGTTGAGAGCTACATGTGGGATTTCAAAAACCCTGGAATGGAAAGTTGACTATCTCAATGATTTTTGTGGGGGAGGGTGGGTGGAGTTTCCAAGACAGGATCTCCCTATGGAACTTGCCATCCTCCTGCTGAGTGCTGAGTGCTGGGATTAGAGTGTGCTACCAACAGCTGCAGAGCTGTGGGCATTTGGGGTTAGTATGGCATCACAGGGCTCTTAGCAGTTCGTCATGATGTCTATAAAATTCCTATGGCACCTACCATTCTGCCCCAAGCATTGCTTATGTCTCCAGATGCCCGCTAAGATTCCATATACTGAGCTAAAGGTCACAGGGAGAACAAGCATATCCCAGCTTTATGCTATCCAGTGCCAGTTCACCTCAGGTCTGCCTCTTCATCCCTCATTGATGACTTGCTTCCTTGTAAAGGATGGTACACTGCACTGTACTAGGTTTAGCTCTGCAACACATGAGATCCCCTGGGAGAGGTGCTTCTACCCCAGGCCGTCAGCTCACATTTCTTTCCTAGCTTCAATGCTTTGTTGACAAGAACTGTAAGTGTCTGTGTGCATGTCTCATTTCAATCCAACCTTTCTAAAATACAGTGTGCTGATGTAAGTGCTTGGGATTTAGAGACAAACAGTCCTGGAGTCCAACCCTTTTTATTTACACCTTAGTAACTGTGTGACTTGAGGCAAATGACTTAACCTCTCTGAATCCTAGTTACATTCTGTTCCAAAGAATGAAACACTGCCTGACTCACCAAGTCTGTCGTAAATATTAATGACAGTAGTGTGTAGAAAGTAATTAGGACAGGACTCAGAATATGGTAAAGCCTTAAAGCCCACCTGCACTGACCAACAGAACTTTCTGTGATGGTGATGGTGGAAATGCTCTCTGATGTTTGCTCTGTCCACCAGCCACTGGCTCCCTGTGGGTAACGGCATGCTCTGAAATGTGGTGACAGGAACAGAACAGAAATTCTAATCCTATTTAATTTCAACTAATTGAAGTGGAAATTTAAATACCTACATGTAGCTAGTTAGCAATGGCTGCTTTGGACAGCAAAGGACACTAGTCTAATGTTTTCCAGAGTCAAATTTCTCATGTTTATTCCAACCTGCTTCTCTTGCAGTATTCTTCCTAAGCCGTAGGAATGTCAAATCCGGTTCCCAGGTGGATCTTTGTGAATGCCTCAGAGATCCCTTTGTTTTGTCTTTTTATAGAAGACTCTGATCTAAAACCCACCCTCAAACTATTCCAGTTTTTCCTTCAGGTTATAGAAGCTGGATTTTTATGACATCTCATTCTTTCCACACAGTCCACCCTGGTTCCAATCCTGCCGTCACCTCTTCTTCTTGCCTGTGTCTCTGTCCTCCTAGAGGTAGCATCTGAAAACCAAGTTAAATACAGATGCTCACTGACTGACAATGAGACTTTGTCCTCACAAGCCCATCACAAGTTGAGTTGAAAATGTCAAATCAAAAATGCACTGAGGAGCCAAGGAGATAGCTCAGTGGTAAGAGTGTTTGTTTAGAAGGCATCAGGACCTGAGTTTGGATCCCCAGCGCGAGACGTGGCTACACGTGCCTGTATTCCCAGCCCTGGGGAGTGGAGATGTAAATCTCTGAGAGCTCCCTGCTCAGCCAGCCTAGCTGACGTCCCCAGCTTCCAGGTCAGAGACAGAAACTGTCTCAGGCAATGAGGTGGAGAGAGATAGGAGACACCCAATGTTCTGCTCTGGCCTTTGTGTGAGTACATGTGGTTGTACACCCCTGTCATTTATGTGGAAACAACACACACACACACACACACACACACACACACACACACACTGATGGGTTGGGGGAATTGCTCAGTCAGACAGCTCGGTAAGTGTTTGCTCTGAAGGCACGAGGACCTGACTTCAAGTCTCTAGCACACATGTAAAAAGCTGCGCATGGCCTCACATACCTGTTACCTCTAAGTTGTGTAGAGACGGGAATCAGTGGGGCTTTCTAGCCACCAGCCTATTTCCAGATCCTTCGAGAGATCTTGTCTCAAGGGAATAAAGCAGAGAGTGGTAGAGTGGGGTACTGACACCTTCTTCACAAGTGCATGGGCATCTCCACACATGTGTGTGTATACCATACACATACACAAAGAAAAGAAAAATGAAACAGCACGTTGAGTACACCTGATCTTCTGAGCCTCACAGAGACCGCCTCTCTCTTGTGGCTTGCTTCTTCTGGGATCACGTGGTTGGCCAGGAGCCTGCTGCCCTGTGTAACATTATGGGAACAGAGAGAAGGTCAAATTTTAAATGTGAAATATAGTTTCTACTGAAGTCATGTGCTATGATTAAGTTGAAAGATCATGCTAAGAGACCACCTATGTACCACCTCTCTATTGAAAATACTCCACAGGCTCCTTCATTCACTCAGATGGAGCAGCTGAAGTCTACAGCATCCTGTCTGACTTGCTGGGCCTTCCATCGTCCTAAAGCCCCACTCCTGATTTTACCTCTACTTCTCCTCTCAAACTCCACTCCGGCCACAGTGGATACAAGTACGTCTCTGACTCAGGGCCTTTCGTACCTCTTGATGCCTCTGCCAGGAGCAGCCTTTTCCCAGGAATCTGCAGCCCACGTTTTCTCATTTCCTTAAGTCCCTTCTCAAATTCACCCTAGCATGAGTCATTCCCAGAACACACTGCGTGGAGTTGTTACCAGCCCTCACACTTATGTTCCGGTCCCCTGACTGCCGGGCTATATTCCTCCCAGCCTTTCCCCCATCACTGATTCTGACTCACCATATATTTGCTGGGTTAGTTGTTATTATGTTTGCTGCTATCTTCCCCCCACACACACTGTGCAAAGTGCAGTCTACAGAGAAGGAACTGCTTTTGCAGTATTCTCTTCTTTGAACTTATGAGGAGAGAACAGAGCATTGAAAAGGTACTCAATGAATTTTTGTTGTATAAACTAATTAATAAACACATGACTTCTCAGATACATGGTTTGAAACAAATTTTAATCTTATTTGTGGTCCTTTATGATGTTGCTTTAATCTGTTTTAAAAATAATATTTTTAAAATATTTTATTTATTTATTTTTTAATGTGTATGAGTGTACTATCTCCATGTAGGTAGGTGCACTCATGTCATGCAATGCCATGGAGGTCAGTTCCCCTGGAACTGGAGTTAAAGATGGTTCTCTGCTGCCAATGTGGGTGCTGGGGATCAAACCCGGGTCCTCTGCAAGAGCAGTTGGTGCTCTTAACCGCTAGACCATCTCTCCAGCACCCAAAATAATATTTTTACCTTTATGTAAATATAAATATAATCAAGTAATTTACTTGCAACAGAAGCAGTGTGTTTGGTGGCAGTGGATAAGAATATTTGAAGAGCCAGGTGTGGTGGTGCACGTCTTTAATCCTAGCACTTGGGAGGCAGAAGCAGGTGGATCTTTGTGAGTTCAAGGCCAGCCTGGTCTATAGAGCAAGTTCCAGGACAGCTGGGGCTATAGGGAGACCTTGTCCTGAAAAAGACCCCCCCCCCAAAAAAAGAAAAAATATTTGAAGAAGGAAGTAGGGAATCTGGCCATGCCTTTGAGCTGGTGGGCTGCATCTCTCTGCTATACCTGGAGATGGTCTGTCCAGTCTGTGGAAAGATGAATACTCTCAGAGGCAAGCCTGCTAAGAGTTCATCTATTCCAATGAACTGATCCAGGCTGCTTGTGGAGCATAGTGTACTTTAGGGACAGTTTTATTTATTTTATTTTATTTTTTTTCTACGACCTTACAAATGGATAGGGACAGTTTTATTATCAGAAAAAATAGCATGACAAGGCAAACTCTCCTTCTTCCTAAAGAGTAATGTATAAAAGGCGGTTAACTGACATAGCTTCTGGAGACAGAGTATTTTTTTAAAATAGTCTCATATATCCCAGGCTGGCCTTGAACTCGTTACATAACCGAGGGTGACCATGAACTTTCGAACCTCCTGCCTCCGTCGCTCAAGTCCTGAGATTACAGGTGTGCACCAACTCTATCCAGTTGTGTGTAGTGCTGCAGGTCAACCCCAGGTATCTGCAAGCTGGGCAAGCACTGGGCCAACTCTATGGCATTGTAGGGATCTTCTTTCCTTTTCATTGTTTTCAGTTAGGATATAGAATGCTGGGTTTCCTTATGGCATTCTGTGTATTCATCCCATCACACTGCGCTCGTATTCATCCCCATTCCCTCTCTGGTCCCCCCTTGCTGGTCATTTCTGTCTTGCCCCCTTTTGTTCGCATGGCTATATTTAGGTCTAGATTTACCCAGGACAGCAAACGTAATATTTGTCTCTCTTTTTAACTTTCCATTCACCTGTCTTGTTCCTGCCTCTCTCTTCCCTTTGGATCCCTTTGTCCCTGAACATAGTCCATCTTTTACTTTCATGTCACACACACACATAAATATTATTTTAACGATTACTGTCTTTCTTAGTCTGCTTATTTTCCTTAACTCATATGATATCCTTCGATTCCACCCATTTTTCTACAAATTGGATTATGTCCTTGAACACTGCTAGCCCTCCTTTGAAAGTGAAACACTGGTATTGTTATATCTCTAGTAGCTATACTTCATTAACACTGAGATTTTTAAGGCCGACAAGCCAATATAGGTTATTACTCAATTCTTGCTGCTTTTAAATCATCGGATGTCCATTGCATTGTAAGATTTTTTTTTTGTTGTTGTTATTTTAAGATTGTCTCCTTGTTGCCCCAGTTGGCCTGGAATCCTGGAAATCACTATGTAGGTCAGGCTGGCCTTGATCTCACAGAGATACACTTGCCTATGAGTGCTGGGATTAAAGGCCTGCCCTATCATGCCCACCTCTCAACTCATATTTAAACTGAGGAGAGTAATTACAACTTTCTCTTTGGATTTTAAGGACTCCCCCCCTTTATTCTCTCAGCACTGTCCTCCAGGATTGACTGACGTTGGGAAGCTCCATGTACTGTGGTAAGGAGAACTGATGGAGCTGATAAACTGGTTTAGAAAGTTGACTGGCCCGATTGTGAAAGGCAGAGCACTATGACTTGCTGCGGGTCACACCACCACCACACCAGCACTGGAAAATAACTGGAGTCTTATGACATCTGGGCTATCAGGTTCTGTCACCAGATCACATATGAGCAACCCAGTCCCTTACTGACAATCCAGTCCCTCCCTTCTTCCAGCCTCCTGCTGTATACTGTGTGTGTGTGTGTGTGTGTGTGTGTGTGTGTGTTGTGAAAGGATGGAGCCAGAAGGAGGAGCGTAAGTCCTTTCTCCTGGAGCTGACACTGGAGTGAGGAATGGAACACACATGGGTCAAGTGAATGGCCCAGAGGAATGCATACTGCTAGAAACAAGCAAAGCCAAGATTTGTGATACAGAGGAGCAGCGGGGAAGCTCCATGATGGGGGTTCAGGAAGGCTCTCAGAGAGGGTCATGCTGGAGCCAGTCCTGAGCCATGAGCTGGGGGAGGTAGGTGGACATCTAGGCCCAGTGTGTTGTAGGTGCAGGCAGGGGCAGCAACAGGAGCCTTGGACAGGGACAGAAAGCAAAAGAGCCACCCGCGCTTCTTGAAAGAAGAGCAATGTAGGCAATGCCTGCAGTCTAAGACTTGAGCAGGGGAAAAAAGGTGTGTGGTTCTGTAACTGCTCAGCAGAGATATGGATGAATCTAAGGGTCAAAGGAAATCATGCGGGGCTCTCAAGTAGAAAGTCACAGGTGCCTGTTCATAAAAGATACCTCAATTTCACTTTCAGTGATGAGAACGAAAAGCTGATATTTGGAGTAATTCTTAGGAAGACCATTGAAAATAACTGGACAAAGTCATTTTTAAAATCACCTCAAAGTGACAGCGGGTTAATAAAACTGCACTCTTACTTGGTTCAGATCTAGAATTGAGAGCAGCAAGCCCAACTTGGTTCTCTACTGGATGTTCACTTGTGGGGGAGGACGTGGTGTAGAGGATGTGGGGGACTTCCTGAAACATGGGAGACAACTGGGTCTTTGATGGCTGATCAGCAAACTCCATCCATCCTCTCCACAGACCTAGTAGGTGGAAATGTACTTGAATAATGTTCATCAGATTGCTGCCTGCATTAGTAGAGAACTTGAAAATCCAACTCTCTTGAAAGAGGGGATTGGTTACATAATCAGAGTATGTCTATGAAATAAAATGTCATCAGACATTAAAAAATAAAGAGTGATAGTTGCTTTCAAAAAACACCCATAATCACTATAAAGTGAAAAATAATGGTTATAAAATATCTTATACATTGTGCATAGTATAGAGTAATGTTAATGCTGGCTATGTCTTGGGATTGGGGTGATGTTGAATTTCTCATTTATTTTCTTACCTATTTATAATAAAAGTGTAAAAATATTGTAATACAAATAGCTCTATTGGTGTTTTAATAATGAATTTATACTAGGAAATACTGCAGGAACATACAGAGAACGGAATAAGTGACTCTGGAAGTCTCACACTCAGACAATTTATCCTTATATTTTACTGTGATGTAAAAAGGTCATTCTTTATACATTTATAATATTATGCATTTTTTGATGTTACTTGTTTTCTGTCAAATCCCAATAAATAATTGTACATTCATGTGTCCTTTCTTAATAATATTTAATTTTATATCAGCCCTGTGATTCCTTTCTGATTGGTGTTTAGACAATCATTTCTTTGTCACTGATTGGTTTTTCTGAAAGGCTTGTATTTATTTGGAAAGAAGGCCTGGGCCTTCCTCTTCACTGTCATCTGCTGCATGGCTCTTCCAGGTCCTGGGGAACTGGTGGTGTACTCTGTGTATGTAGGCTACTGAGGCCCTGCAGGGCACATGATTTGTTTCTTGTTTTGCTCCTTCTTAGTTTATTGAAGTTTTTTTAACTAGACTAGCATTGAAAGAAACATAAGAGAGAAAAATCCCAGAGACAGGTTTCTAAGTTTCACACCAGTAGCTGTGAGGATGGCATTCATGTAGAAGTTTGGGAAAGTTACATAGAACAAAGACTTCTTTCAGGACCTAGAGCTGGTTTGACAACAATGTCACAAAGTCAGAAATGAAGCTTGCTGACTCAGTCTATTGCAATAACCACCAAACTCAGCTTCCTCTCTTAGCTGTGCAGGGCAGAAACCTAGGGACTAAAAAAAGTACTACCCTTTCAAGAATGGGCAGACTGTTGGAAAATGGCCAGACCTGGAGGTTACCTTGTAATGCACCACACCCATCCACCTTAGAGAAATCATCATGACAGAAATGAGGTCATCTCAAAACTTTCTGATAGTATATGGAAATAAGTCACACAGCAACAAAATGTTCTTATGAGAAATTAAACGTACTATGTTTGTTTTTAAAGACTCTTACTTATTTTCTTCCAGTCTTCATATCAAAGAACAACCATAAAGAAATTGAAAAAAATTGTCATTAACCTAGTAAGTGTTATAAATCAGCACACGGAGCCAAAACTGGTCATTAAAAACCATCACACACTTTCCTATATATTCCCAACATTTTTTCTTACTCACGTGGCTTTTCCTCCTTTTTCATAGAATTAATTAATGTGCAAAATTGATTTCATGGATCGAGCTAGAAGATACCATGCTAAGTGAAGTAACACAGTCCCAGAAAAACAAACAACAAATGGTATCCCTAATCTGTGGATGCTGGCACCAATTACCTAATTGTATGGCAAACTGAGCAACATTAATGTGATCTGAAAACAACTGTGCTCGTATATTGTGAATCCCCTAAAAAATAAATAGATAAAAAAAATTTAAAAAGTGATTTCATTATGATGTTTCCATATGTGTTTTTCCTCATGCTGTGATCCCATCCCTCTCCTGTTTCCCTTTCTTACCCCCTTCCTCTCCCAAATCATCCCCCCACCTCTCTTTTTTTTTTTTTACAAAGCTAGATTCCACTTATGAAAAACACATAATGTTTATCTTTCTGAGTCTTATTTTGCTTAACATGATGATCCTCAGTGCCAGCCATTGTTGGCAAACAACCTGATCTTATTTTTTTTTAAATGAATGAAGAGTACTCCATTGTAGACATACCACATTTATTTGTTCATCCTGATAGACACTTAGGCTGATTTTACAACTTGGTTATTGTGCAGACTGCCTTGATAAAGATGGCTGTGTCAGTGTTTCTATGGTATACTGAGTTGGACTCCTTCTAGTATATACCCAGAAATGGTATGAGTAGATCATGCATTAATTCTATTGTGGTCTTTGAAGAGCTTCCATACTGATTTCCATGGTGTCTAGACTAATTTACATTCCTAACATGGAATAATGATCCTGTACCCCCATGTTCTCGCCACCATTTGGTGTTATCTGATGTCTTGATGACAGTCATTCTGAGTGTCTGGGGTGAGATCGAATCTCACTGTAGTTTTGATTTGCATTTCCCTGGTAGCTAAAATTCTTATTTCTTGCATGACATGGGTACACTGACATACATGCAGGAAACACACTCATATACATAAAATTAACAAATGAAATATTAAAAAACATATCTTCACTCTATTGTTTCCCTTGGTATATGAAGGGTTTAAATTTTATGCAGTCCCATCTATAAATGATTGCTGTAATTTTCTGGACTATTGAAGTCCTTTTCAGAAAGTCATTTCTAGCTGGGTTAGTGGTACATACCTGTGATTCCAACACCTTTGAAGCTGAGACAGGAGGATCATGACCTTATGGGTTATCTGGGCTACATAGTAGGACTCAGTCTCAAAAAACAACAAGAAATAAAAGTAAATTTAAAAAGAAAGTCATTGCTTATGTCATATTTAATGTTTTTCCTCTGGCAACTTTTAGAGTTTCAGATTTTACATTAAGGTCTTTGATTGATTTTTGTTCAGAGCAAGAGATATGAACCTATTTTCATTCTTCTATGTATGGATATCCAGTTTTTCCAGCACCATTTGTTGAAAAGGTTGTCTTTTCTCCAACATATGCTTTTGCCACTTTTGTTTTGAATCAGATTGCTACACCTTTGTGTTCTTCTATCTGGGTCCTCTATTCTATTCTATTAATCTGCATGTCCATTTTTTGTGTCCATATAATGAGACTTTTGTCACTATGGCTGTGTAATATAATTTGAGGTCAGGTATTGTGATGCCTCCAGCATTACTCTTCCTGGTTAGGATTTCTTTGGCTCTTTTCAGAGTCTATTGTGTTTCCATATGAGTTTCAGGGTTGTTTTCTCTATGAAGAACATTATTGGAATTTTGTATTATTGCTTTAGCAATATGGCCACTTTCACAGTATTGATTTTGCTGATCCCTGAACATAAGGAAATCTTTCCATCTTCTAGTGTCTTCAATTTCTTTCTTTGATGCTTTATCATTTTGAGTATAGAGATCTTTCAACTTCTTTTCTTTTCTTGAGGTTTGCATTAGTTATTTTTGTGTTGCTGTGACCAAAATACTTGATAGAATTATTTAAAAGGAAGGATTCATTTTGTTCCCTGCTTTTGTTTATTTATTACTTGAGACAATCTTCCAAACAAATCTTTGTCTCAGTCTCTCTAGTGATGGGATCAAAGGTGGAAACCTCTATACTCAGATTGGCTTTGGTCTTGTAGGGCACTTTACGGTGTTTGATCCTATTCTCTCTCTTTTGGTTAGTTTGGCTAAGGGTTTGACTATCTTCTTTATCGTTTCAAAGCATCAGCTCTTTGTTTCTTTGTTCCTTTTGTTCCTTTAAGTGTGCTTTTAGTCTATTAATTTCCATTTTGATCTTTACTATATTTTTTGATGTACTCACTGTGAGACTGGCTTGTTCCTGTTTTTTTTTTTTTTTTTAAGACCTTAAGGTATATCATTATGTGTTAATTTGAGTTCTCTTTGAATTTTTTTTTTTTGTCTTTTTGAGACAGGTCTCCCTTTGGTCTCAGCTGGCCTGGAGCTCACTATGTAGACCAGGCTGGCCTTGAACTCACTGAGATCCACCTGCTTCTGCCTCCCAAGTTCTAGGATTAAAGGCGTGCACCACCACACCTGGCTCTCTGACTTTTTTTTATTAAAATCTTTTGTTTTTTATTGAGCACATTTCCTACAACATTTCTTAATCAAATTTAGACTCATTCCCCCATCCATGCCCACCCCTCATGCCCCTTCCCCCCATCAGAGCTCATGGATTCTGTCATATACAAGTCCTGTCTTGCATCTTTTTCTCAGTCATTTATAACCTTTTCGGTGCACAGGTTTACTGTTTAGTGTAAACATTTGTAGCATTTTCTCTGTCTGAAAGATTCTGGTAATTTGTGTTTTAATGTTTATTGATTTTAGGAATTGTTAAATTTCCTGTCTGATTTCTTTATTGGTTACTCCAAAGTTTATTGCTCTATCTCCACCTGTTTGCATACTTTCTCTTGCTATTGATATCTAGTTACATTCTATTGATATCTGGTAAGATATAAGAAGTCATTTTGAGGGTTTGTATTTGTTAAGAAGCTCAGCAGTCTGAGGCCACTTGGCAGTGTCAGTCTGCTGTTATTGTTAGGGAGTTTCCTTGCAACAGAAGGCATTGCCTAGGACCATTGTGCTGTTCAGTGGCTGAGTCCCTGCTGCCCAAGCTGCTCAGCATGTTCATGGCCAACCTTTCCCCTCTCCACAACTGCCCCTGGTGGCAGTTTTTTTTTCCTAGCTGGTGAGGCAGGAAGTCCCCAGGCTCCTTGTCTTATGATTATTCCTTGGTTTGTGATCCTCAGAGTTGTTCATTAGGTCCCCTCCCAAGATGGTACTTGGCTATCACTCTTTGAGATATGGGGAGTAGCAGAGTGGATCTCTTCTTTATTGCTGGCCTGGCACACAGAAGGACTCATTGTTACCCCTGATTAGATATGAATCTTGTGAAAACTATGGGCTTGTCCTATGATCAGGACTGTCAGTCTTTTACCAGAGATACATGGCTTACCTTGTGTTTGTAGCTTCACCTCTCTTCCCTCTTGGGGAGTGAGAGATGGAGCTTCAGAGTCACTCTTTCCTGCATTTTTCTGCATTACTTTTGCTTCCCCATACTTTTTTAGTTGTCCTAATACCTCTCTTTCTTTGGAGTGCAGTTTGTCTATTATTACCTCGACTCATCTTATCTAAACTTTCATTGTGATGGTCAGTGTTAACTGTCAACTTGACAGAGTCTAGACTCACCTGGGAGATGGGCTCTGCCTATGAGGGCTTAGGCTGATGAGGTTGATTGAAGTGGGAAGATCTGCTCACTGTGGGTGAGGTCACTTCCCTCCACTGGGATCTTGGACTGTACAAATGGAGTAAGTGAACTGAACACAACATTCAATGGTCTCTGCCTCTTGACTGTGGATGCAATGTGGCTTCAATCTCCTCCTACCTAAACTTCCCCACCATGACATACTAACTATACTTTGCACTGTGAACCAGAATCCTTAGATAGCTTTTGTCAGGGCATTTTATCCTAGCAACAGGAAAAGAAACTAAGACAATCATCTTACCTCAGAATCTTCCATCTTTGAGAAATAATTTTATTCCAAGAATAAATTTACATACAACTTGTATATCATGTTTGAGCAGGTCTCGTTGATGTATTACTTTTTATCAGATGAGATCATGAGTCCTACTCCAATGTCAGCATATACGAGCTAGAAAAATGGATTCATTCATTTGGTTTAGAAAATATATTGAGCCGGGCGTGGTGCTGCACGCCTTTAATTCTAGACCTTGGGAGGCACAGGCAGGCGGATCTCTGTGAGTTCAAGTCCAGCCAGGTCTACAGAGTGAGCTCCAGGTCAGGTGGGACTTAAAGGGAGACCGTGTCTTGAAAATACACACAAAAAATATGTTGAGTAGAGCATACTACTGACAGCTGTGCACACAGAATTAAATAAGATGAATAGCCTTTACTTTCTTAGAGCTTAAAGTGTGATAACCTATAAACAGACCTAAAATAATAATTAGAGAAGGATTTAATCCTTGAAGAGACTAGACAGTGTGTTTGATAGACACTAATAACAGGAACCCCTAGTGGGTTGGTTTAGGAGAAATCCAAGTTGAAACATGAAGGATGAAGAGGAGCCAGCAGCAAAGGAGAATAAGGGAAGAGCATTTCTAGCAGGTGTTAGTGCAGTTGAGATGGCGAGTGGGGGTCTTGGCAGAGCAGCTAAGGGGATAGAGAATAGTGCTGGAAACAGTGGGCATCGGCTGGGATCATATAGGACCCCAGAGTCATGAAAAAGAGTGAATATTTCACCCAAGTCCATTGGGGAGTCAAGGTTTAATGTAAGGTTGAGTCAAGTAGCTGACAGACATTCATGCTCCATCCCCCTAGACTATCTAGATTTTAGAATTCAAAATTTGTTTTGCGTTTTAGAAAGTTAATGTAGGTTGACATCATTAATCTGAAAATCTGAAATCTGAAATGCTCGAAAATTCAAAACTTCTTGAATGCCACAAGTGGAAAATTCCACATGCAGTGAAAGCATAGGAATACTAAAAAGATTACATCAAATCACCTTCAGGCTTTATGTAGAAAAGGAATAAAAAAACAAAAGAATTTTGTGTTTATATTTTAATCCTTCTACAAGGAATCTCATTCATGTATGAAAAACTCCCCAAACCCCTCTTTTGCTCTAAATTCTGACTACTGAACCATTGGAATTCCAAACATTTTAGATTAGGGATCCTCAACCTGTAACTATGTTACATTCATATTTTAATACATACCTTGCACAAACCTCCCAGAGTTCCAACAGTGCCTTCAATTAAACACTAACATAGCTGCAGTGAAACATGTATCTCCACACTATGGATAAAGAATCCATCAAGATATGAACCCATCTGGGGCTAGAGAGATGGCTCAGCAGTTAAGAGCACCGACTGCTCTTGAGGAGGATCAGGGTTCAATTCCCAGCACCCACATGGTGACTAAGAATCGTCTTTAACTCCAGTTCCAGAGGAATCCAACGCCCTCTTCTGACCTCCTCGGCACCAACCTATGTGCAGACAGTACACTCATACACATAAAAAATAATAAATTTAAAAAAAGATATGAACTCACTGATTAGGCCCCTGGCCCAAAATCCAATCATTTTCCAAAAGTGATCCTCAAAGCTGAACCCAAGTCCTCAAATGTATAAGGGACTATTTCACATTCAAACCACAATATTATGAATAACATTAATTCACTGATTCAACAAACATTTTATCCATCGTATGCCAGGCACTGCTCTGAACAGTTAGAACTGAGTTACATATGAAAATACAGTATATTTTCTTTTAAAGTCCATTCCCTCCTTTGCCCCCCACCCCAGTCTTCTCTACCTTCTTTTCCTTTGGTGGTGCTGGGGTTAGAGCCCAGGGCCTTACTCATGATACACAAATCCTCTAGCCATTTAGCTATATTCATAGATCCTTCCTTACTTTATTTAAGCTATGTGTAAAAATAGTGTGGGTTTATGATGTTCAACATGATGTCTTGATCTATTTAGCCATGATAGAATAGCTAGATAAAGCAAGCTAAGTTTTGCATTGCAGCAGGTACATGTTTGAGGGGGTAAGGTGAAGACATATATTCATATAAGCATGTTCATATATCCTTAAGTAGGAAAACTGTTTTTAAGGATATAGTTTGAAATGTCATTATTACAGAAGTTCCTGATGCTCACTTTTGTTTTTGATAATGAAGGGGGTTTATATGCCTGTGATGAATTATTTGCTGGGTAGAATTTTGAGGACATAAAAGTAACTGCATATGGTGGACCATTTCTGCTTGGAATAATGACTGTAATACTGTTCTTCCAGTAGTGTTAGATATTGAGGTGAAAACTTTATGTGCATAATTTCACTAATGACACATAGACAAATATTATATTTCTTTTCCCTTTAAAAATCTAGAAGGAAGCAGAGGTTGAAAGGCAATTTAAAGTAGATTCTGGAGTTGTGCATACAGAGCCAGGCCTTACGGGGATGCCCCATGATCCTGCCTGCCCACATCCAGGTTGACAACTGAAGAAGCTCAAGTGTGGGAGTGTGAAAGCTCGGGTTCCTTGCATCAGGCTAAAACAACTCCGATGTAACTGGCACTTTAAGTTCCCCTTAGATCCAGTGAAAGCTGTCCCTCCCTGGCCCTGCCTGGGAGCTCACCCTGCCTTTATTTTTTTCCTTTTTCCTGTCCTCCTTGCCCTGGGCCCATGCCTGCCTTTCTTGAGCATGCGCTTTAGTCAATCACTCGCACAAAAATGATTGCGTCAGAGTTTGCCCCTGAGTCCTTGGAAACTCCTAACCCACAGAAACCTTAAAAAAGATAATGAAGGGGTTGCTGCTTAACCACAGTATGGGGTGACTGTCCTGCCGCAGTAGGCAGGCAGATGTCCTGGCACTGCCTTAGCAGGTGTATGCTGAGGAGTCCCTCCAGTCTGTCTTTCAAAGGGATTCATGGCTCAAACTATCCTACCCAAACTGATGCATTCCACAGAGGGGCTTTCTGTTGCTGCATTTCCACAGGCAGCAGCATGTTTGGCTCCTCCTGCCCCTGAATGTGTGATATATGGATATACCAGGATGCCGGGCCAGTGGAGGTTCTGCTTTATGATTAATGAAGTGTGGGAAAGTGTACGTGATGATGAAGATCCAGTTCTACCACAAACCATCTGACTCAGGCTGATAGACTGGAAATCTCAGCTTCAGGAAGAGCTGAGAAGATACAGACCTGGGACAGGGCAAGTGGCATAAAGCATCAAGTAGTTGGGTAGTTAACAGGAGTGACGCATAGGCTCCGGGGCAGAGGCAGAACTAAAAGCAGCCTGCTTCTTCACTGTCACTTCTTTTCCTTACGATATGTCCTCATGGCTTCTCAGCCTGATGACAACTGCGTATCTTCTTGGGAAGCCATGCTTGGACTACAGAGGACTGGCAGTGAGAGCCCGTGTTCCCCTGACCCCACCAGCGCTGCCCAGTGCCAGCTGTCCTTATGAAACGGAGCATCCTGGCTGCTGCATCAGAGAGTTCCGAGGCTGAATTTATACTTCTAAGTATCTGTGCAGGATCTGGCCAGGCCTGGGATCTCTCAGCCTGGCTTCCTCTCCTGTGTCTAATTCCAATATCTGCACTGAAGTTAATAAACCAGGTTGCAGTGGTAAGTTAACTTCAATGCATGTATTATAAAATCCATGCTAGACAGTAGTCCCCCTACCACCCATGCATTCAGCCATTCAGTGTTCTTTTTCAGAGATGACCATGGCAACTTTGCTTGTTTATTTCCTAGCAATAGTTCTACAAATACAGGCATGCCTGCATGCTATTACTTTAATGGCCCTTTTTGGACACAAGGTACTCCTTTGTTCTTTTAAATAATTCTGTATTTCTTCATGAGAGGCTCAGTTAGCAATGTCACAGATTGTTTGCGATCATTTGCTCTTTTAGATAACTGGTGTTCAGGCCGCCACCACTTCAATTTATAGATATTCTGGAGAATAAGCACAGTCGTGGACTTACCAACAGACTAAACTGCCAGATGCTCAAGTCTTTGAGGAGAGTGAGAGATAGTAGAAGCCATCTGTTGCAGTGAGCAGCTTTCTCCAGGACTGACATGACCATGGACAACATGAACCAGAGATTTGCTGTGGTGACCTACACAACACCTAGGCCATGTAGTCATGGTGATGAGGTAAACAGAACAATACAGTGATAGCTAGACCGATGGTAATTGTAATGGAGAGCTGTTAACCCTGTAACAGGAGACTGAAGTAGTCACAGGAATTTGATCTGACATTGTAGTGATCTTGCCCCCAGCTGCATGGTAATCTTGGGAAATGCTAGTGTAGACAGGTGGGGGGAAGTTAACTGATGATGGGACTCTATCTATGGGGCTTTTGTAAACCATCACCCATGCTGGGGTGGAACTTTCAGTGATTCAGTTGCTGCTTCTGAGTCAACTGTAAGTAACCTCTAACCCATGGTCATCTAAGTAAGTCCAATAAGCCGACTGGTTAATCAGGCTGGTCTGGGATAGAATCATGACTGTTCTGTCACCAGTCCCTATCTGGGTTCACATATCCCTGGGGAAAGTCACACAATACTATCTGGCATTTAAAATGGTTCTGCCCTCTTTATAAGTTCATGGGAATCTCTTGAGTGGATATGAACACATATTTGAACTTAATCCTTTACAAGAAGACTCCTTCCCACTGGAAACTAATAATGTTTTACTGAAAATATACATTTATCATTCACAATAGGAGTAAGAATTGTGAGCATTCTAATTTCATCTGGGAGCCAGAGTGCTTTCTATGAGTACTCTGTAATGAAGTACTTTTCCTAAAATCCACAAAGATCATCGGGATGGTCTGTGAATAAATACTACGTATTGTTGGAAAATCAACCCCAAAGAATGTGGACCAGGTAGGTGAGATCCCAGAAGGCTGCTTGGCTAATAGGTAGCAGAAGGGGAGATTCGACACATAGAAGACACAAGGCCACTTTGCTCAGGGTGGCGCTTGGCGCTTAGATGACAGTGCCTACGAAATGATATAAGGAAGGGCAGATATTGGACACAAAGAGAATTTACCAAAGGTATAAACAGACAGAGTCTAATAAAAAACACTGTGAGAAAGGAGTCAGCAGACTCCCTGAGAAGGGATTATTCCTTTGAGAAGGGTGAAGATTGTTTTATAACAGTTGAGAAAAAAGTTGCTTGGTCTCATCAAGCAACTTTTACACCCCTGCCCCCCCCTTCCTGGATCCTGTAATGGGGTGTTTTGTTGACTAGTAAATTTGACTTCCTGAGTTGTTTTTCTTGAGTCTTGTCATTCTGTTAAGGGTTAAGTGCCTTATGATTTTGTAAGACACCGTGGATTAGAGTTCAAATTGTAGCCTGATGACTAAAGTGTAGGAGTTTTGTTTTTCTTTTGGCCTCTTGTCTCTACATCTCCCCTGAGAAAGATCAGCAATGCCAAGTTATTGACAAAGGATGGAGATTTGTGTTCTGGAGCTGGTTCAGAGATAAGTGGGGAATGGGGGGCAGGGTGCTAGTTGGCATCGCTGATCTTCCAAGGGTCATTGATTGTAACAGAGAGAATGTTTGAGAGGCATTCGGAGCAAGGAGGCAGTGGCTATCGCAGCAGGTTGAAGGTAGAACTGCGACGTCATTTAGGAGGTCTTTGGTGAGGGGAGACCGGCATCAATGTCAATATCAATGGTTGATATCCTGTATCAGTACTATCTTGATCTTAATGGCCTATAATCTATATGGTACCAATTGTACCGAAAGGATAAGAAAGGGAGAACTGGAAACACAAAGCAAATTAAAATCAGTAAGAAATGGGATATGGAAGCCAGAGAGTGCAAACCCATCCAGAGAAGTTAGCTGTTCAATTCTACAAAAATAAGTTTTATTAGCTGTCCAAGGAGGCAGGGACTGAAGAAGAGAGTAGAACAAAAATTTCTACTAGAGAGACAAGAGGAGAAGCCCTACCACAGCCCTACCTGTCCAAACCATGATTAGAAAGAAGCACTGCGAGTGAGAAGAAAGAACCAAGCGGCGGCAGCTGCACAGTTCTACCTGGCAGGGAGGAGGGCAGGAAGGCAAGAGCCTGCCGCCCTGGCCGCTTTCCTTGGAAGCTCAGGGAAATTTTCCTTTACTGACTCTCCACTTTGCAGGATGTGTGTGTGCTTGCTCCAGGGTCTAGCCTCCTCTCTGATTAACAGGACCACTAACTTAACTGGTTGTTTGGTTCTTTCAAAGGAGTCTTGTCAACCTCAGGGTCCTGGCTGACCTCGGGGGACAATGGATAAAATAGTGGCCATCTTTTTTGCCTCTCTTATTCTTCAGGTCTCGAAACATTGGTGGTTGAACATTCAGAACAACGTAATCATTTTTAATTTTAACTTTTGTGAAACATTTGGACAGAGCTTAGACAGAAAATAAACAGATTCTTAAATAAATACTGATTTTATTAAGGTAGTTATTCAAGTAAGTGAAAGCTGAAAACCTTAGCAGAAAATATAATGTTCTTAGTTAAACATAAACTATGTGCTTGTGTGGGGGCATATATACAGAGGCCAGAGGAGGGTGAGAGGTACGCTGCTCTAATGCTCTCTGTCTTATTCCCTTGAGACAAAGTTTCTAACCTAATCTGATGTTCCCTGTTTCAGTGAGGCTGGCAGCCAGCAAGTTCCTGGGATCCTCCTGTCTCTGTTCCTTAGGACAGAATTCCAGGTGCACACATGTGTCCCCAGCTCTTACATAGGTGGTGGGAATCCAAAGTCAGATCTTCATGTTTGCACAGCAAGTACCCTTACCCACTGAACCATCCAGCTCCATGCTTTGTGTTTTGAAAAATAGTTTATAAAAATGTTACCAAGAGCAGATTCATATCTTAGGAGAATTTTGTGTTCTGTTTTGGAGGGTTTTTTAAAATTATTTATTTATTTATTTATTTATTTATTTATTATTTTTTATATGTATGAGTGTACTGTCTGCATGTAGGTTTGTGCACCTGTGTTGTGCAATGCCGAGGAGGTCAGAAGAGGGTGTCGGATTCCCCTGGAACTGGAGTTAAAGACAGTTCTTAGCCGCCATGTGGGTGCTGGGAATTGAACCCAGGTCCGCTGCAAGAGCAGTCGGCGCTCCTAACTGCTGAGCCATCTCTCCAGCCCCTGGAGGAGGGGTTTTATAATCTTAAATTCCCCCCCCCCTTTTTCTTCTGTTTAAAGCCATATCAAATCATTATAGTATAGTGCTATTTAATGTGTAAATTGAATTTCTATACATAAAGTATGGTTTCAAATAAAAAAATAGTGTCTCACTAAAGACAAAACAAAAGAAATCTTTATGACTTAAGGAATAAATTACTTTGAAGCATTGAGTTTCCTGGCAAATTTGCTATTTGGGGAAAGGAGCCTGGCAGAAGAGGCTCAGGAGCTTGGCCTTTATATTTTCACTCTCTTCTATTGAAATGCCCACTTGTCTAGAGCAGCAGTTTAGTCTGAATTGTGTGCAGGCATCTCACATTCAGTTTATAAGTTAAATAAATAACAGAAACCAAACACTCTGTGTCCCTCAAGTACTAGAAGAGTCTCAGCCCAGGATTTACTTGAGTACTTCCTTGAGAAGTGGTCTTGTAAATATACAAGCTTAGGGCGAGGACACCTACTCGCAAACAAGCTGGGCTGCCAAGTGGCAGAGTCTCCAGAATGAACAAGGAAAGGCCAGAATGCAATACAGAACATTTCTTCTAGAAACATGTTGATTTTTTTTTTTTTTTTTAGGCATGCTCCTGGTAAAAGTCACCTGACTATACTCCGGTTTCTGATTTCTTGATGTTTCTAGGCTACCTGCTCTTCAACGTTTCCTCATAAAGTAAACTTTTAAATGGCAAAAATCATGAAAATTGTCTTAATTCTTAAATCTTAATTTCATCATTTTCACTACTTGTTTTTCCAATCAGGAATCAAATAAACCCCAAGTCCAGGATGAAGGGACATGGAAAGATTATTTGGGAGAAAAAAAAAATCCACGAGAAACTACAGAATCTCAGGTTTTTCAGAGATAGAAGGAATCTTTAAGTGAAAAGCATTCATACCCATATCAGATATTTATTGTTTCTGAAATACATAGAGCTATTAAAAACCTACTTCGTAGCTTTGTGAATCCTTAAGCCCATTATCCTCCCACCTTTGAAATACAAATTTACCAATTCTTTACTTTCAAAACAATAATTATTAACATGTGATAAATAACTATTGTTTATGCCACATAACACTAATGCTGTATGACTTTAAGCCAAGTTCATGATTTAAAAACAATTAAAACAGTTAAGTTATTCTTTCCTAATAATATGTGGGAATTTGGGATCTCCTCTCTTGGGGCTCTAAATCTCATTAAAATAATGTAAGAACAGATTCAAAGAGAAGCTCAAAGAAAAGACAATTTTATTAAAGCTTCAAAGAAACACCCCGGGCAAGCAATCTTGGCAGCTTCGCAGAGGAGGAAGGTGGAGAAAATATAAAAAGCTAAGATGCTAGCTGGGCGTGGTGGCGCACGCCTTTAATCCTAGCACTTGGGAGGCAGAGGCAGGCGGATCTTTGTGAGTTCAAGGCCAGCCCAGCCTACAGAGTGAGTTCCAGGACAGCTGGGGCTACAGGGAGACCCTGTCTCAAAAAGAACAAAAAAAAAAAAAAAAAAAACCATGATGCTTGAGAGGCTTCCATGGCATAAGGGTCAGTCACATGGCAGATCAACAACCACATGGCAGGGAGGAGAGCTTTAGAAAAAAGACATACAGACAGAAAGAAAAGAGAAAGAAAGAAAAAAAAAGGAGGAAGAAAATACAAAAGAAAGGAAGGGAAGAAGGAAGGAAGGAAGGAAGGAAGGAAGGAAGGAAGGAAGGAAGGAAGGAAGGGAAAAAGTTGCATCTTCCTGAGTCAGGACTCAGAACCCAGAAAAATGTGCAGACTCAACAGAACCTCGTAGCTGTAGAGACTGCACTTGGTGGGAATTCTGAGAATGAAAAGTGCAGTATTTCATGAAAGGTATAATTAGTCTACCTAGTTCTTTAGCGTGGCTTAAAGTGAGCCTACCTTCCTGAGGAGTGGTCCCTTAGCTAGGTGATGGATCAGCCTAATTGGATCAAGTCATTTATGTTCTGGGTGGCTTGGAAAGTCAGGTTTCTACCCAGGCCTGCAAACTAGCTTTCCCTCATGGCCCCCATAGAAACTTGAGCAAGACTACTGGAACACTAAGCTAATCCATGGGCATATTTTTTCTATCTTCTGTGTTCTCATAGCAGGAACAAAGCAGATGTCATCTCTGGGTTTGCATTCCTTTCTAGAAACCTTGAAAACTAAATTAGTAGAGGCAATAAAACAACAAAAAGTAGATACAAGAAACTACTTTAAAAAAATAAAAATTGGGCTGGAGAGATGGCCTAGAGGGTAAGAGCGCCGACTGCTCTTGCAGAGGACCGGGGTTCAATCCCCAGCACCCACATGGCTGCTGAGAACCGTCTGAAACTCCAATTCCAGGAGAACTCCAGTTCCAGGGGAATCCGACGCCCTCTTCTGACCTCCGCAGCATTGCACGACATGGGTGCACAAACCTACATGCAGACAATACATTCATACAAATAAATAAGTAAATAAATAAAATAAAAATTAAAAAAAATAAATAAAAATTAATGGGATATGACAGGACATTCTTTTGTTGGTTATAATGAATGATATCATTGTTGTTCTTGGTAGCTACTTTTATTTTGCTATAAATTTTCTAATAAAATGGAAAAATCCAGGACAGGAGAGATAGCTTAATGGTTCCCAGCACCCACATCAGATGGCTTACAACTGCCTGTCACTAGCCCTAGGGAATCCAACACCTTCTTCTACCCTACACACACATTCACATTCATATGGTGCAGATGTAGACAAGCAGGCACCAACATGTACACATAATTAGAAATTAAAAATAAAAATAAATTCTAAGGCTGGCAAGGCAGTGTTTGTCACAAAGCCCAGTGATGATGTGTGTAGATGACTTGTGTTCAGTCCCTAATTCCCACATGGTAAGAGGTGAGACTGACTCCTGGAAACTGTTTTCTGATTTCAACATAGGCTTTGGCAGTACAATAATCTTGAGAGTAAATATCTTCATTTTATAAGATAAAGAACGGAAGAAGATGTAACAATCCATAGGACTTGTGCACTGGCACGCAGAGCTATGGTGGCTCCTCCACAGTCTCATTCTCTTGATTTCTGGAATTGTAAGGGGGGCCCGCACTGACTCCATTTTGAATATAGCCACCATTTTAAGCAGTTACTGGAACCTGCCCAATTCAGGGAAAAGGTGAATTGCTCAAGGTTTATTGGCAACTGAACTTTTCGGGAAGAGGTCTGTTGCTGGAGGTCTCAAGAACAGCAAATAAAATTTAAACTTACTAAAGATAACTATTGGTATGTGAGGGCAGGTAGACTGACCCAATACTTCTTCTTTCCAGTCATAGGGTAGTGTCTAAAGATAACTGTTGGTATGTGGGGGCAGATGGGCTGACCTAACCATGAGTTGTAATCCTGCTATTATCCAATAAGGCTAGAAGTTACCCAAATCCAGCTAAAATCCCCCAAGACCCTGTATAGAAGTCCTGGGAGCCAAGTTATCAGGGTCGGAGCATCTTTCCTCCCACCCTTTTCCTGAAATAAAGTCTTGGTTTTCCATCTTTCGGTGTGTCTGGTGTGGATTCTCAGACCCTAACAGAATGGAGTTGACTTATTAAAGATTTCAATAAAGCCTTAAAACAAAAAGAGATTTTTCTTATTCTTGGTTTCTGGAAGCTTGTTTACTTGGATTCTGAGAATCTGATTTCTCTTTACTTGTTTATCTGTTTGTTGGTACAACATCCACACAGCCACAAAGTCATAAGAAATTTTTTGCATATTCCCTGAACTATATCAATTCTCAGACAGTTCTCAATGTCTGGAAAGGATTCCAGAGTCTCCCTCTGGGCTATAAGTACAGTAATGAAGGAGAGCAGCTGTATAGGTAATTCAGAAGAATAAACAATTCTTGAGCAAATTCAAACCAGTTTAAATATGGAAATTAACAACTAACAACATGGAACAAGGTCACTCTTTATAGGCTAGACATATATACCAGAATGACTAAGGCCTTGCTTTCAAAAGGTGACTTACACAACTCCATCTAGTTCTGTTTCTGTGTCTTGTAAGAGAAATGTGCCGGGCGTGGTGGCGCACGCCTTTAATCTTAGCACTTGGGAGGCTGAGGCAGGCGATCTTTGTGAATTTGAGTCCAGCCTGGTCTACAGAGTGAATTCCAGGACAGCTGGAGCTACAGGGAGACCCTGTCTTGAAAGGACCATAAAAAAAAAAAAAGAGAAATGTTGATAAGAGTAGCAGATGTTCTGGTACACTGATTATCAAGTAAAAGTCTAATCAGCAAAGTGTTTAAAGCCTGGAACATTCAGTACATTCAGGAAAGTAGATGACAGAGCTGGTAGACCTGTGATTGGAAAAATAATGTTTCTTAATCCCAGAACTTGGGAGGTAGGGGCAAGGTCTCTGTAATTTTGAGGCTACCGTGGTCTACATAGTAAATTCCAGGTCAGCCAGGGCTATAATGAGACACAGTCTCAAAAAAAAAGTTTCTAGAATGGACCTTAATGGGAACTGCCAAGGCACTGGGATAGGAGCCAAATGAGGCTCACTGACAATCCCATCTAGAGTCTCATCATCAGCCTACTCTGGGTTGTAGGCTTGCAGAGCTTCCCCCGTCATATTGTTTTGTCAAGATTCCATCAGGTCATCGTGTATCTTCTTTTATTTTCCTAGCTTTCTGCTTCCATTGTTTTCTAAGAGATGAACTAACCTTTGCTTTTATTTAAAAGGCTTTACACATACATGCATGTAAGCATACAAGCACATATGTGGGAGTTTTACTTTTAACATGAGATTGCACATACTATAGATAGTTCGGTGCTCTCCTGGGTTCCCAGAACCACCTCTGAATGCATCCTCACTATGGAGGCCAGGCCTCTGCTCTAAGCTACTCCATATTGTGTAAAAGAATGTGTTTTTCAGGCAGTTTTTCCCTAAGAGGCTTGTTACAAGCAGCATTTGACTGCATTTTGACTGCAAATTCAGAGGCAGAATGACTGTGCACCAGGACAGCACTATTTGTCCAACATCACTGACAGATAAATTGTTCCTAAAGGTAAAAAGGGTATCACCCTGTGAGTTTATAAAAGTAAATTTGCATCATATAATAATGTGACTGTATTAAAATCATACCAAGAAAACCAGGCCTGAGAACTTTTGAGCACACTAGACAAAGAAAAGAGTACAACACTTTGGAGGACCTGGACCCCCCAAAGGGAGGCTACCTGGCACTGTGATGGTGACCCCCAAAAGGGGACACTATCTGGCACTGAGATGGTGACAACCCCACCAACCTGTCGTCTGAGCATCGTGGGTGTGGGTGTGTCAGGGACCCACAGGCAGAGACCCCCTGACTGTCCCAGGGCCCTGAGCTTGGCTCAGTCTGCATGGCTGAAACAGGCATCTTGAATTGCTGTCAGTCTACTCATTCATCCATCTAGAGCAAGTTCTATGCTACACAACAATGGCTTGTACCGTCTTGGACCTTACCTGTGCAGCTCCACTTAACCTTGAGGCTCATCTTTGCTCTGACCTTGTGGCTTAACTCTGAAGTGGGTCTCCAGCAGGCCCAGAACAAGATTCAGGATCTAATTCTCCAGAAACTCTCTGCATCTGTATTGGCCTCCTGCCTCTGCCTCTCAGTAAAGCCTTGTAGGCTGCTGTATTCTGTACCCCCATATTTATATACATGCATATAGATGGATATAATTACTGTGCAATATGTAATATGTGATATAAGATTTAGCTTTAGTAATCAAAAGTAGAATAAATTAACCTGTGTTTGTCAATGGCCAGCTATCAAGGGAAATTTGGACTACTTGGCAAATTGCAGCCAATGAAGTCAATGTGGCTTGTGAATTTATTATTATTCAATAAATTCTGACATTGTGGGAAGACATGAACATGTCCATCTGCTTCTGACCTAGAATGCTCGTGATGCTCAGTCTTCCCTAGAATATTTCATCAGACTGTACATGGGAAATGAAAAGATGCTGATGCAACTCAACTGGCTTGGTTCAGCTGCTCTAATGACCTGCAAGAGCTGGCGAAAGGTCACAGAAGTTCTCAGATGATGTTTTTTTCTTTATCTGGACGGGGAAAATATATATGGATGGGGGTCTTCCCTTTTCTGTTGATGGCATGTGTCCAGATTCCTCAGAGACTTTGCTTTTTTTTAATGTTTTTTTAAATTTTATTTATTTTCTATGTGTATGAATGTACTGTCTGCATGTAGGTTTGTGCACTCGTGTCGTGCAATGCCGCGGAGGTCAGAAGAGGGTCTCGGATTCCCCTGGAACTGGAGTTCTCCTGGAATTGGAGTTACAGATGGTTCTCAGCCGCCATGTGTGTGCTGGGGATCGAACCCGGGTCCTCTGCAAGAGCAGTCAGTGCTCTTAACTGCTAGGCCATCTCTCCAGCTCTGAGACTTTGCTTTTTTAAAGGATCCTTTAATCCCATGTTTTCTTGTAATTTTTTTTTATGCAAAGGATCCTAGACCTACATTAACTCTGTAAGGTTTCTCTAAAAGACAATTCCTCATAGCCATTATACCCATTTTCTCCTTCAGACCAGTCCAATTTCCTCTTCCCTGAATATGCCATTTCCCAGTTTTCTACCACTAGGGGTCAGATGTAGTCACACAAGGGCCTCAAGGGTGTTAAAATAAGCTGTCTTTAAAAATGTAAGGAGAGAGAGAGAGAGAGAGAGAGAGAGGAGAGAGAGAAAGAGAGAGATAGATCACACGTCAGTACTGGTGGGGTTTCTTCTTTTTCTTTTTCATTTAATCCTTTCTGGAACATGCCTCACAGACACAGCCAGAGGTGTGCTTCACTAGTCTCTTGGGGGTTTCTTGGACCATACAAGAGCCTATGTCCCTTGGTGCTCATCCAGCTACCACAGAGAAGACCATCTAGACCCCACTTGTAGACACGGGTCTTTTCTTCTTTCTGATTGTGCGTCTGGGATAAATCCAATCACAGACATTCTTTTCACTTGATTACAATGCTTGTGCTAAATTTTCATTGTTCTCTTTTTGAGAGAAAATTAAAATTATTTTATTTCTTGTAGTTTTTTCTTGAGGTATGATTGGCAAAGACTAAGGTGTTCTTCTATAATTTTTGAAATACTGAATTGAAAACTAATTCATTATGGACAATACTTGTAAGGTAGTTAAAAAGAGTTTGTGACATCCTGCCAACAATCTAAGAAAACATAAAATCTTGTAAGTTAGAGACAGAGTTCCATGCTCTAAACCCATCTTACACATTTATTACTATTGCTTAGCATATTCTAAACCAAAAATTCTATAATTAATAAACTTGATCGACTGTACTTAAACTAACATTTTCTAAGTACAGTTGATCAAAAACTGTAAAGTCATATATAACATCTGATGGAAAAAAGACTGTGAAATTTTGACTGCCAAAAGGACAGAAGACACTTGATAAATCAACTACCATACGTCTTGCAATATCATGTAGTATACAACTCTCCTGTNGTTAATGTCCCTTGTAGGCTATGCACTTAGGCAAAGTATATTTAATGCAGGAGCTCTCACTACAGCACATGGATTGTTCTACCAGGGGGATGTTGGCCAGGGGTATCCAAGGCCCCACAAAAGGTAATGGCTCCTTGCCCCTAAGTTGGGATAACTGCAGGAGGAGAGGCGATAAGAAACCCTGCTGCCCGAAGACCTGACGATTAACACTGGGAGGGATGTATTGAGACCGAAGCACATGCAAGTGTACAGATGGCCTCTTTTGGAATGCCAGGAGATGTTACCAAAGGCCACAAAAACCAATAACAGCAAATACGAGGGTCTCCCTTAGTCAAGCAAGATTCCACCGTCAGCACCACTACACCTCACCTGCCTGGAAAATACTGTGCAGCGGGGCAGCCATGTGGCCTTGTATATACCCAAATCTAATTGGCCTATTGGCTCTCGCTTGCGGGAATACCACCCATGGCTTGAATGCCACAAGCTTACATTCTTTACAGTTAGGAGATGTTAAAAAAAAATGTACCTGGTTTCCTGGCCTTACCATACAAAACCTTACATCGTATGGACTTGTGTATTAGCTAAGATTTGCATGAGATTCCAACTCGGAATAGAAAATTTTTGAAAAAGTCTTAAAATTCAGAAAACACAAAAGGAGTGTGTGTGTGTGTGGGGGGAGCAAAATGGAAATGTCTAGCCTTGAACCTGTAGAACTCAGGCGTTAAGATCCCTTCCGTTCAGCACCCTTTCTTAAGTCTCATTCAGCAAGAGTTGCCAGGCAGCTTCTCCTTCATGTTGGCAAAACGCTGTTTGGATTGCAGAAATAGACTTTTGACACACATCTCCCAGGTTGCTAGACATGACAATCCTCTCTGTATTTATGACTGATGATTGTTGGATCTAGTCTAGAATTCTGAAAAGTACTTATAAAAGAATTTCCCTTAGAATGTAGCATAAACTATTTTCTTTGTTTATATGCTTTCATTTCTTGAGGTGAATGGGGGTCATCAAACACTTGGAGAACTGCATCAGCCAGGTAGTTCATCACCATGACCATACTTTAGAGGGACAATTTAGGATGGAGGGATTTTCTTTGGTCCATGATTTCAGAGGCCTCAGTTATTATGTCAGGTTTGGCATGGCAGAGCAGAGAGCTAGACAGACGCAGAGAGAGAGAGAGGAGAGAGAGAAAGGAGAGCGGAGATAGAAGAGAGAGAGAAGAGCGAGACGAGATAAGACAAAACAACACGTCCAGTACTGGTGGGTTTTCTTCTTTTTCTTTTTCATTTAATCCTTTCTGGAACATGCCTCACAGACACACCAAGTTGTGCTTCACTAGTCTCTTGGGGTTTCTTTGGACATACAAGAGCCTATTGTCCCTTGGTGCTCATCCAGCTACCACAGAGAAGACCATCTAGAACCCCACTTGTAGACACGGGTCTTTTCTTCTTTCTGATTGTGCGTCTGGGATAAATCCAATCACAGACATTCTTTTCACTTGATTACAATGTTGTGTCTAAATTTTCATTGTTCTCTTTTTGAGAGAAAATTAAAAATTATTTATTTCTTGTAGTTTTATTCTTGAGGTATGATTGGCAAAGACTAAGGTTTCTTCTATAATTTTTGAAATACTGAATTGAAAACTAATTCATTATGACAATACTTGTAAGGTAGTTAAAAAGAGTTTGTGACATTCTGCCAACAAATCTAAGAAAACATAAAATCTTGTAAGTTAGAGACAGAGTTCCATGCTCTAAACCCATCTTACACATTTATTACTATTGCTTAGCATATTCTAAACCAAAAATTCTATAATTAATAAACTTGATCGACTGTACTTAAACTAACATTTTCTAAGTACAGTTGATCAAAAACTGTAAAGTCATATATAACATCTGATGGAAAAAAGACTGTGAAATTTTGACTGCCAAAAGGACAGAAGACACTTGATAAATTATTTTTTTTTTTTTTTTTTTTTTTTTTTGGTCTTTTTGAGACAGGGTCTCCTTGTAGCCCCAGCTGGCCTGGAAATCACTACATAGACCAGGCTGGCCTTGAACTCATAGAGATCTGCCTGCTTCTGTCTCCCAAGTCCTGGAAGCCTATTGGATTTTTTTTTTAAATATGGATCGCTTCACAAACTTGTTGTTATCTCATTTATTGACACCATCTTAATAGCATCCCCTTTCCCTGCAGAACCACTTCTGACCAACAGCAAGCCTCATAACGTCATCATCAGAGACCTGAGGTCTGCCAAGTTTTGACAATTTCCCAGTTATCAAGCTTCTTCTATCGACAGATGGGTCATTTAAAAATATTACTTTCATGTGTGTTATAAAACAATATTTTCAGCTGATTTTCTCCAACCCATTTATTTTGTTTGCTTAATGTAAAATTGTTCAGTATGACTTAGGCTATTTACTCTGCCAAATTAGCCCAGGCTAAAAGGCAATGATCCTACTTCCTAGAAATTGCTATTATGGTTATCACCTGGTATTGGGAATTGGTAGTACATTCAAGATAATATATTGTTAAGCATGTGGTTGCCTTTGTTTCTAAGATTGCATGGGAACAGTCTACCTATGGCACCACTGGTAATAAAGTTTAGCAAAAAATAAAAAAATCAACACATTAAACAAGGTAACCTGGGATGCCATTTCACACTACTTTTGTAAACTTGCCTTCAGTTCTGTTATTTCAGTGACTGGGCTACCCCATAAAGCTGTGGATAGTTGTAATAACATTGTACATGATTCGTGCTATGGTTTTAATTTAAGTGATTCCTTTTTCCTAGTCTGTCACCATCCCATACAAAAAGTCTTACCGTCACCAGGAGTGGTGGCGCACGCCTTTAATCCCAGCACCGGGGAGTCAGAGGTGGTGGATCTTTGTGAGTTCAAGGCCAGCCTGGTCTACAGAGTGAGTTCCAGGACAGCTGGGGCTACAAGGAGACCCTGTTTCGAAAAGACCAAAAAAAAAGTCTTACCAGGCAAAGCTTTATCTAAGCTACTGCAAAGGCTACTGACCACCCTTAAGCTCAGGTTTGACTCAGAGCTTAGTGAATTTGAAACCACCCCAATTCCTAGAACCATTAATCATGAGGACACATATATCTCCTGTCACATGTCATAAGTTCTAGCAAAATATCCAGAAGGAAGTACTTCTTTCCATCTTCAGAGGGTAATATAATGAATGTAGTGGCAGCAACCCAGATTTTCATAGAATGGGTTTCAGTCATGATCTGCCTGATATTTTAATCTTTCACTTTTTGTCATAAAAAATAAAATGAACTGTGATTTTTCCCATTTCCTATGCATTTGCTTATTGCTGTGATTTGAGCATGTTCTTCTGGGTTCGAACACCTCTTCCTTTGCCACCCAATCAAATTATTCTCACAGTTCCACTCTTGGTCTAACAATTGCCATCCCTTGGACATTGTTCACGCCCACTCTGAAGCTCCGAGAAAGTTACAGTTGTGAGAAACATTAAGATGCAGTGGGACAGGAGTAGCTGTTGTCATATATAATATCCCCAACACTTGTTCAAATATGATAGTTTATTTGTAAATCGTGTAAAGCCATAAAGAGAGGTTCCCGAACCATTGGTAACTCTTCTCCAAGGACTGAAGGTATGTTTGTGACTCGGTCCTATGGGCCTACCATCCACAACACTGCTTGAGTGTCCATTATCTGAAATGATTCAGACCAAGAGTGTTTTGAATTTCTTTTTTTTTTTGAGAATATTTGTGTAAATATAATGTGCATTGTATATAAGCATGGGATCCAAGATAAATCATAAAGAAAAGAAGGTCAGAAGGGTGTTCTAGGGATAGCAAATAAATTGTTATTTGTCTGAGTCTTGACTGTGCCCTGCCATGTGAGGGCAGGTGTGGAATCTCTCACCAGGGCCATCATGTTGCTGTTTAAAAGTTTAAGATTTTGGTGACATCCACGAGTTATTCCTCCAAGGAGAGAGCTAATAATCAAATTTGTGCCCCTTTCCCAAAGCCCAGGGAACAAACTGCGGAAGAGGAGGCATGGTAGATTGTAAGGGCTGTGGAGAGATAGGGGTGAATCATGAGACTACAGGAATATAGTCTGGACTCCTGAATTGAATCAACATGCTGTGCATACAAGCTTTCTCCAACTGGTCTATGGGAAACTTGGGTTTTAAAAAAAATTGGACATTAGATACTTGCAAAAAATGCACCATTACCTGATTGTTATGACATAATGAGTGACATCAATGCTATCTGCAAAACAAACTGTGTCATTGTATTGTAGAATCCCTTAAAAAAATTATCATGAAAACTTATGTCTATATTAAACAATATTAACAGGTAAAAAAAAAGTTTAAGATTTTGGAGCATTAAGGGTTTCAATTTTTTATTAAAAAATTTTTTTTACTTATTATTTTTATGTGTATGAGTGTACTGTCTGCATGTAAGTCTGTGCACCCATGTCATGCCACGGAGGTCAGAAGAGGGCTTCATATTCCCCTGGAACTGGAGTTAAAGACGGTTCTCAGCTGCCATGTGGGTGCTGGGAATTGAACCCGGGTCCTCTACAAGAGCAGTCAGTGCTCTTAACCACTGAGCCATCTCTCCAGCCCCAAAGGGTTTCAATTTTTTAAATTAAGGATGCACTCCTTGTCCTTGCAACCAAAGGAGTATTAATAATCATAGGTAGTCATAGACAATCATCAAGGTCTATTACCATGAGAATGTTTTTCTACCTTCCAGAAACAGAACAAAGAATATTTTCTGTCTCCTCTCACTCTAATGACACTGCAGTCATTTGCATATGTATATAATACATGTCTCATATTATGTATATGTGATATATTACATATGATTTGTCTAGTAACAGCCATGGGCTCATTCGCTGCATTACATGACAATGTATAATTTTATTTGAGAAAGCCCTAGGGTAAAATGGAAGAACATTATAAGTTACAGAGATAGATGCCTCCTATAATATAGACTAGCTTAAGGTAAGGTGGTCAGCAGATTGCAGAAGTGGATTCTGTGAGGAACATGGAAATGGGCCAGCTTTTACCACTTTATTTTATTTATTTATTTATTTATTTATTTATTTATTTGTATTTTAGAGACAGGATCTCCCTGTAGTCCCAGCTGTCCTGGAACTCACTCTGTAGACCAGGCTGGCCTTGAACTCACAAAGATCCGCTTGCCTCTGCCTTCCAAGTGCTAGGATTAAAGGCGTGCGCCACAATGCGGCTGCTTTTACCACTTTAATTGGCCTGAGACCACACCACTCATTCCCTGAATCCCTGTGTCATGCCTTTGTGTCCCTAGTGAAGTAAGTGAGCCCCAAACCATGATTGTGAGCTTTGTTGGTAATAGAATATTGGCTACCTATCCCAAAAGCCTTCCAGATTTCCCATGGCCATGACAAATATTAAAAAAGAAACTAACTTTAAAATCATGGCTAAGAGAAAAAGAAAGTACAGGAGGCGACACTTCCTCCTGCTGGGCAGCAGGGAGTCATTTCAGGTCCCTGCTGTGGCCTGTGATGGCTGGGGACCCATCAAGTTAATACAAACTAGAGTCACTTGGGAAGAAGGAACTTCTAGTGAAGCAGTTTCTCCATCAGGTTGGCCTGTGGTCATGCCTGGCATGACCACAAAATGGCAATTTTCTTAATTGCTGATTGATGTGGGAGGACCCAGCACACTGTGGGCGGTGCCATCTATGAGCCTGGGCTCTATCAGGAAGGTAGCTGACCAAACCAGAGGAAGCAGGCCAGTAAGCAGTGCTCCTCTATGCTCTCTGCATCAATTCCTGGCTCCAGGTCCCTGCCTTGAGCTCCTCCTGACCTGACTTTCCTCAATGGTGAACTGTGGCTTGGAAGTATAATAGGCAATAAACCGTTTTCTCCCCAAGTTGGTTTTGGTCAGTATTTTTTTTTTTTTTTGTCTTTTTGAGACAGGGTCTCCCTGTAGCCCCAGCTGTCCTGGAACTCACTCTGTAGACCAGGCTGGCCTTGAACTCACAAAGGTCTGCCTGCCTCTGCCTCCCAATTGCTAGGATTAAAGGCGTGCGCCACCACACTGGTCTTTGGTCAGTATTTTATCACAACGAGGAAAGCAAAGGAGAACAGGCCTCCAAAGCTGTGCATGCACATCTATTAAGCCAGACCTCAGGATACAAAGCGAGGGCCCCGGCAAGGTGGGAGAAGCCCTAGATAAACTTTGAGCTCTTCAAAAGGCAACTCCTTGGGGGAAATGGGAAATGAGAATAAAACCTGTCTTAGAAAACCATGTTAATTTTTTTCTGTCATTGTTTTGCATAAAGGAAAATAATTGTGGACAGCAAAGCAAGATTTCCTGTGTGAAAACACTTTGTTCTTACTTTTGACACTTTAGAAGGACCCCAACTTTGATTTCACTGACTGAGAAAACAGGTGCGCAGAGTGGTGAGGGTTTTATCTGATAATTCTGGATCACAGGTTGCCTAGGGGATGGGAGTTCACAGGCATCTACAATTTCTGATAGTATTCTCTCTCTCCCTCCAGAGCATGAGGAAATAGGACAACTCCTGGGAACATCTTCTAGGGCCCCAGGCAGAACATGGTTTCACAGATAACTAGATGTTTTGAATCCCTTGATGATAATGACTGCTTAATCTTTGAACATTTACTATTTGAATGTTCAGCTTTAAGTCGGCCATAGACAAGCCATGCTGAAAGCAGACTAGAGGCTTTGGTCTCTTCAAGCCTGAGGGTACCTGCCATCCAGACATACTACTGAAATCTTGGGCAGCAGTACAGTGTTCCCAGACCACAGGATTTCCTTTGGACCCTGGGGCTGCCACCTGCACCTGGGGCTGTGTCAGCATTCATCACAGGCAGATCTCTGTGCTCTGCACCCACTAGTGGTTCCTGTCCCTCTCCCGAGAGCTGTGAGCACATCTTTACCTTTTCTAGAGAGATTCATAAACTTCAAAATGAAGAGGATATTGTCAGTATTACCTTTACTAGGGAAGAAAAGAAAACATGAGAATTTGTTAATACTGTACTGGGCTCTAAATGAGTCCACTTGCTTTTTCTGGAAATTTCAAATCAGTGACACTTTTAATATCTTGTGTTATAATGAAACGTAGGAGTTCTCTGGGATAATAGTAAGAAAGAGAGAGAATAAATGGTGACAGGCAGCAAAATATACATTACCATACAAGAAACACACTTGAAATATCCAAACCTAGAAAGGGCCATTGCTTAGCTGGCCCCTCCCTCAGGATTGTCCCTCCCATGCTTCCTCTCCTTGCCAGGTCAGAGTCTGGAAAACATGGCAGTCTCCTTCATTGGTGGGAGATACTCTCCAGACCCTTAGTGGAAGTCTGAAACTGCCTACAGTGCTGAACTTCATACACAAGCACTAGCACACCACAACAGTCTGTGATGGACATGGCAGCTGGGTCACTAATGGGCAGGTCCAGCCTGGGTATATAGACAGGGGTCATGTAGTGCCCGAGATGGGATGTGATGCTATATCATGAGTACAATCCAAATAACTGTACCCAACTTGCAGGGCTGTGAAGGCTAAAAAGAAAATGATCAACTCAGGAACTCTGCGCGTGACAGGAGCTCAAGACTGGGAGCCAGGATGTGGAGCAGAGCTGTAGGCTGGTGGCTAGGAGCCTTCAGACACTGGCTCCTCTTGGACCTAAAGACAAGACTCCAGTTTATTCAGACACCACCAGCCTAATGTTTTATTCAGCCCTCATCTAGAAATTTAAAACTTTATCCTTTTGGATAAAACATACACTGTAGGTGCCAGAAACTAAAATACATTTCCAAGATCTACCACAAATTAAGGGTTCAGGATATCCTATATTTGTTTTTTTTTTTTTTAAATCAGATCCATTCATCTAAGACTATATTAGTGGAAAAAATAAGAGATGAAAAGATACAGAGAGGGTGACATGCATTTGTTGGGGAATTATACTGGAAAACCAGCCATAAACCTCTCTTCAATGCTGTTGAGATGGGTCAGCATGTAAAGGCACGTGCCAGCAGGCCTAATGACATGAATTCAATTCCTGGGACCCACATGGTGGGGGAGAGAAGTTCCTTCTTCAAGTTATCCTCTGACCTGCACATGCACACATCACACACACACACACACACACACACACAGAAAATAAACAAATGTAATAAAAAATTTAAAATCTCAAAGATGGAAGAGAAGAGAGCAGTTTATTATTGAGTGAGCATAAACCAAAGTGTGAGCTGCGTGACAGGAAATCTGTTAGGAGACGGAAAAGCAGAAGAAAGTCTCATTTTAGCAGTGCAGGTTAGCCCATTTCCCTCAGTCTCATGTTGAAGGACTTGTGCATGCCCAGTTAGGAAGGCTCGATCATGCCAGTGATCCCAAAAGTACCTGCTGGTTGGGTTGCCTCCTGTGTTTGCACATGGCCTTTAGCCAAGGGAAAAATAATTTCTTGTACCTTTATGACAACTTGTGACTTGGAAACCAGTCCCAGCTGCAGCCAGGCTTCTATTTCCAATGGTCTAGGGCACAGAGGTCCCACTTTCTTGAAGAGTACACTCCAGACTTGATTTATACATAGCGAGGAAGAACGTTTGGACTGCAGATTGCCAAGAGGCTTATTTATCTTTCCTGAAATTACATGCACTTCAAAGAGACAGAGAAAGGAGAAGTTTCTAGAGTGCTGTTCTAAGAAAAGGAAAGAGAAGTCGCTTTTTTTCTTTTCTTTTTTTTTTCCAATAGGAAGCACTAAGCATTTTTTCCTTATTTTTACTCTATATTTACCCTAAAATAAAACACTGGTTTTCTCTTGGAACTATGTTGTCCTGGAGCCAATAATTCAAAATTGTAATAATATATATAAGCTTCAAATTAGGACATTTTTGGTGTTTATTGTGTTAGTTTGCCATTATTATGACAAAATACCTGATACAAAATGTTTATTTTTATCTACAGTTTTGGAGATTCCATTATTAATTGGCCACTTTGTTTTGGGCCCTTGACAAAACAGAGTATTGGGATAGGAACCTGCCAAGAGCAAAACTTTACCTCCTGGTGGGGAGGAAAAGAGACCCCAGGCTGGAGTGTGATCCTACGATCCCTTTCAGGGTGCTTAGCCCCATCCCCTGCTCACCTTAAAAGTTCCACTACCTCTGAGTAGGGCCACCCTAGACACTAAGGCTTCAGCAGGGGGACACTTAAGGAAGTTGAAGATTGACCAGATGTTTCTAGCCTGTGGGCCACAATCACATATGGCTGCATTTGGCCAAGGACAGCTATGAATGTGGCTCAATGCAAACTCTTAAACTTACTTAAAATGTGAGATTTTTTTGGGGGAGGGGTTGTTCGTAACTCAATTCTTTGGTTTTTGAATATGAATTTGAAGAAAACATTGTGTCACAATTTCAGATGCATGGGCACACTTGATAGTCTCTAGCACCTATCCTTTCATAAACGTTAGATTCCATATCAAAGATAATTGAAGACGCCTCTTCCTCCTTTTCTTTACTGGGGATTAAACCCAGGGCTTTGCACATGCTAGGTAAGTGCTCCACCACTGAACTGCATCCCCAGTCTTGAAGAACTGCTTAGTCAATATGATTGTGCTACATTCATGAAGATTCAAATGAATATGTTCAGTTTTCAACTTAGGTTGTAATGTTTTGAGTTTTTTTTTATATAAACGTCAATGTAAATAAACAATGATGTACTTTTCTTTTTTGTGTATATATCTTGAATTAAGGGAGTGCAAATTAAAATTATAAAGGGATGATATTTCAACCTACTAGAATAACGAGATTTTAAAATAACTGAATTTTCCAAGTGTTGACCAGGTGCAGAGCATTGCTAGTGATCCAAAATTTTGGGAAAATTATTTGTACATGTTCATACATTGTGATATTTATATGTCTAGACAACCATCCAAAGGAGAAGCCTGTGCATACCAGAAGATATTCAAGAATGTTCAAGATGGCAGCAACTGTACCAGCCTCCAACTGGAAGCATTTCAAAGATGCATAAAGAGTTGAATTAATAAATAAGTGGTGGTGTATTTACGGTGGGATAGCACAGCAATGAAGGAAGACTTCTACCCTCAGGAGCCTGAGTGATCTCACAAACATAATGCTCAACTCTAGAAGCTGTATGCAGAAATGCAACAGTATATAATTCCATTAATGGAATACAAGAAATTGTTCCACCTAGCAGGTACTGTATACCTTGTTACAGCCTCAAGTGAAACAGACATATATAAATATTGAGTTACTCATACATACTAAAACTGTTTTATACATCTGTTATACTTTGCCTGTTACTTTTAATATTTTTAAGGAAAATTAGGTTTTACTCCTGGTGACCACATGGACTGTCTGAATGTAACCAATTTGTGTGAGCCCTAAGTATTTCCTGCCTGCTGTTGGTATGTGACAACCCCCCCACTCCCCCTTCCTTTTCCTTTTCCAAGCTATAATTCAAAATCTGGGGACAAGTGACAGGCCTTCATTTGAGAACGTACTGGTTTTAGCCTCTTTATTATCTTGGGTTTGTTTCATGAGCTACGTTAGAACTTTTTTGCCTTTCATGGTTAAATCCATTGTACTTTGAATACCTAAATGACCTTTATAGACCTTAAAGAACAATTGGCCTTACTGCATAGGTTTAATGTCAACTTGATACACCTGAGCTGAGAAACCTCAATAATTGCCTTCATTGGACTGGCCTGTGCCCATTGTGGGCCATGCCATCCTTGGCCAAATATTTCTATATTGTATATAGTAGGCTGAACATGAGCCAGCAACAAAAGCCAGTAAGTAGCATCCCTTCCTAGCCTGTGCTGCAGTTACTACCACCAGGCTCCTACCATGGGCTTTTATTATTAGTCAGAATATTTTAACACAGCAATTAAGAATTATATTAAGAGTGCTTAAGTTGGGGCTGGAGAGATGGCCTAGTGGTTAAGAGCGCCAACTGCTCTTGCAGAGGACCTGGGTTCAATCCCCAGCAGCCACATGGCGGCTGAGAACCATTTTTAACTCCAGTTCCAGGGGAATCTGACATCCTCTTCTGACCTCCGCATCATTGCACAACACAGGTGCACAAACCTACATGCAGACAGCACATTCATACACATACAAAAAAAAAAAGTGCTTAAGTCAATGTTCAAGCTTTACTTAGGTGTGTTATATGGTAATTAAAATACCAAATTTATTCAAATAATCCTCTTGGAGGTTTAGCAACCATACTTAAAGCTTCAATCTGATTTGGCAAGAGAGATTTGGCCCTTACCCTCTAAGGTCGACTTAAGTCTTAGGGTCCTGCATGGGCACCTTTCTACATGTCCTGTGGCAGTGAGTCATCAGTCACCTCAGGCCAGGGAGGTCTTGGAGATTCACCTAAAAGGACTTCATCTGGCCAGTGTCCAGTCAAGGGAGGAAAGTCCATATAGAGGAAAAACTCCTCATGCTTCAAAGGGAAGCTCTGGTCAAGCAAGGCCTGACTTTGTCCTCACATAGATAGAACTGGTGAAGAGAGCCAGTCGCAAGGCCTGAGTGACTCTCTGAGGACCAGAATCTTAACTGACCTTAACATCAAAACTAATTTAATTTATCTGAGCTGTGTGGTTTTAAACAGTCCAACAGGACACTATAATCTAAAGAGAAAATGAAATAATTTATTACCAGAGATAGTTGAGAGACCTACTGTGCCAAGTTAGGAACCTACTGTGTCATGTTAGAAAATATCTCAGAGATAGGTGACAGATTTAATGGGCCATGCCAGAAAATACCACCTTTTATATTCTCATGGTTATGCTGGCTCTCATTCTAGAGCTCTGTGCAGTAAATTTCTTTTCCAATTCCTCAAACTAGGGTTTAAGTACTCTCTCCCTCTGCAGACCCTAAACAGGGACCCTCCAATTGCCAATGCATCCAGTAGCCCCCTGTTGGTACTGTGAAGTTCCTGCACTGGTATACTCATATAAGACTCAACCAGCTTGTCTTCAGTTGCAGAGAAAATGTCCACTAAGTACTGGCCACTATCGATTTGGACCAAAACCACCAGGCAGAGCACCCAGAGCAGCCAAGATGGGAAACCAGATTCTAACCCTCCAGCCTGACAGCATTTCCCTCTCCCCAGCTTTGAAGCAGATACAGAAGAGAGAACAGCGTCCCATTTCCTTATCATAATCAAAAGGCTGGAATGTTAAGTCTGGGCTTCCCAGAATTCCAAGGGACACACAGATGCTCACTTCCTCCAGAGGCTGTCAATCTTCTGACCTCTTCCCCTGTACCAAAGGCCTTTCCCTATGGCTATAAATTGGTGGGCCCCAGTCGCCATCTTGCCCCTGCCCCTGCCCTACTGTTTCTCTGGCTCCTATTCCAACATTTGCCTGCAGAAGGCCCACTCCGCCAGTCCCACATGGAAGTAAATCATGTTCCCGGAATGACTTAAGCTTCATGTGCCTTTTTATCTGGGGGTTCATGCCTTTATCACCTAATAGTAAGAACCTATCTCAAAAGCATAATGTACAAGCAAGACAACCACAAATCATTGTGGTGGAGATGAAGCAAGACTATGAGTTTGACACCAAGCCTGGGCTACATTTTCTTTTTCTTTCTTTTTTTTTTTTTTTTTTTTTTTTTTGGTTCTTTTCGAGACAGGGTCTCCCTGTAGCCCACAGCTGTCCTGGAATTCGCTCTGTAGACCAGGCTGGCCTTGAACTCACAAAGATCCGCCTGCCTCTGCCTCCTGAGTGCTAGGATTAAAGGTGTGCGCCACCACACCCGGCTGGGCTACATTTTCATGGGGCTAAGAAGATGGTTCGTTTGCTCAAGTGCTTGCTATATAAGCAGGCAGTTCAGAATTCAATCCCTATCACCCATGTGAAAAAGCCAGGCACAGTGGCAAGAGCCTGTGATCCAAGTGCTGGGCAGGTGCAGATAGGAAGATTCCTAGAGCTTGCTGACCAGACAGCCTAGCCAATTGGTGAGCTCCGGGTTCACTGAGACACTGTGTCCCCCAAAGTCAGGTGGAGAGCCCTGGCCTCCACATGCACAAATATGTATACATACCTATATACACCAATTCAGACAAATGCACAAAATTTGGAGGAGGCTCTAGGGATATAGCTTAGTGAGTGAAGTGGTTACTTTACAGACATGAGAACCTCAGTTAGATCCCTAGAATCCAAATTAAAACTGTCAGGTGTGGTGTATACCTATGTTTGTAATCCCAGCTCTGGAAAGGCAGAGACAAGTGGATCCCTCAGGCCTCTGGCCAGCAGCCAGCCTAACTGGCCTGGCAATTTCCAAGGCAATGAGAGACTCCACCTCAAAAAAGAAAATGTGGGTAACACTTAAGGAACAGCACTCAAGATTGTCTTTTGTGCTCCATGTGCACATGTACACATGTCCGTGCATACATAAACCATACACACACACACACACACACACACACATACACAAAAAGAAAAAAATATTCTGTGATGGTACAATTCAGGACCTGCTATCTTTTTTGAGAGGCTTGAGAGGAGCATGGGAGGGGCTTCTGGTGCTTCCTAGTAATGTTAGATGTTTTAATCTAATTGCTATTATAAGGCATGCTCTCTTCATGATAATTCAATACCATGTACCTTATCATTTGTATTTACATATTTTTCTGAGTAGACAATTGAATTAAAATGTTTATTTACAAAAAGCCTAGCTGAGTGTGCTGGGGCATACCTTTAATTCCAGTGCTCAGAAGGCAGAAGCAGGCAGATCTCTGTGAGATGGAGGCTAATCCGGTCTATATACTGCATTCTAGGCCAACTTGGCTACAGGAAGACTCTGTCAAAACAACAAACGGGCAAGCTAAACTATACTATCGATTTTGATTTGGGGTGTACAGTCTGATATGGCTCATGAGTTTAGTTGTAATGCATACAAATAAAATTTTTCTTATGAAAATCTGAAAAAAATCCATATTTTCAAGATAAATAACCAAAATAACCTATTTACATACCACTGGATGCATCTTTTTTTTTTTTTTTTTTTTTGGTCTTTTGCGACAGGGTCTCCCTGTAGCTCTGGCTGTCCTGGAACTCACTCTGTAGACCAGGCTGGCCTCTCGAACTCACAGAGATCCGTGTGCCTCTGCCTCCCAAGTGCTAGGATTAAGGAGTGCGCCACCACGCTCAGCACTTTATTTTTTCTGTTGTGTATAATGTACTGTCTGCTGCAAGTTTGTGCACCCAGTGTCGTGCAATGCCCCGGAGGTCAGAAGAGGGTGTCGGATTCCCTGGAACTGGAGTTTTTCCTGGAATTGGAGTTTCAATTCTCAGCCGCCATGTGGGTGCTGGGGATCAAACCCGGGTCCTCTGCAAGAGCAGTCGGCGCTCTTAACCGCTAGGCCATCTCTCAAGCCCTGGATGCATCTTTTAAGGAATTGTTATCTTTGTGCTTTGAAAGATATGACTTTTAAATATTTATTTTTTAAAATAAGAAAAATAAGGATTTTAATTAATTAATTTAAAAATTTATTTTTATTTTACCTGCATGAGTATACCTGTATATAGGTGTACACACATGTAGTGCAATGACTAGAGGTCAGAAGAGGGCACAATCCCTGGAACGTGTGAATAAATAGGATGGTTGTTCAGGCTCACCATGTGGGTGCTGAGAACCAAACCTGGATCCTCTGAAAGAGCAGCCAGTGTTCTTCACGCTGGGTCATCATCTCTCCAATCCCCTGTGTTGTTGTGATTTTTTTTTTTTTTTTTTTTTTTTTTTTGGTCTTTTTGAGACAGGGTCTCCCTGTAGCCCCAGCTGTCCTGTAACCCTGTAGAACAGGCTGGCCTTGAACTCACAAATATCTGCCTGCCTCTGCCTCCCGAATGCTTGGATTAAAGGCATGCGCCACCACACCAGGCTAGTTTGTGATTTTTAAAGTAAATCAGGTATTCCACCTTTTACCTATCAGGGCGTGAATTCCCGAAGACTGGGAGTCCATTTGAAATGCAGAGGCACCAAAGGCTGGTGGCTCCGAGAATCCTGCTTTACCTGGGCCTGACCGAATCTGTTTCTTACCTCCTTCCTTAAATTCCCAGGCCAGATGCCATTGTGTGCTGGCATTATTTTCCTTTGAGTTTATCCCCAGCTACCCTGAAGTAAACTCTATCCCAGAGTGTGGAAATCTTGTGGTCTCTTATTTTGTCTGGGGGAGCACATAATAACCTAACACAACCTTTCTGTCTTTCTTTCCCCATATATTTTTCTTACTTCGGGCTTTGCATCAGGTTAATACCAGGAAAGAGCTTTCTCAGTGTTAAGTTACAAACCTTAGTAATAAAAATAGGCAGTACTGGACCCAAGTTCAGTTCCCAGCAGCTACATGAAGCAGCTCACGGCTGCTTGTAACTACCTCCAGGGAATCTGATGCCTTCTTCTGGCCTGGCATCCGTGGGTACTCTACTCATGTTTACAAACCCACTCATAGACATATACACATATTTTTTTTCTTTAATCTTTAAAAAAGGGGTTGGAGAGATGGCTCGGTGGTTAAGAGTATTAGGTTATAAAAAGGGACACACACTCCCAGCCCCCAGATAAAAAAGGCACATGAGGCTTAAGTCACGCCAAGAATATGCTTTACTTCCATGTGGAATTACCAGCAAGGGCCGCCTGCAGACACGTGGTGGAACAGAGCAGCATGGCAGGGAGAGAGAAAGATGGCGCCTGGGGCCCACCGACTTATAGCCATGGGGAGGAGCCTCAGGTACAGAGGAAGCAGTCAGAAGATTGACAGCCTCTGGAGGAAGTGGGCATCTGGGAAGCCCAGACCTGACAAAGAGCACTGGTTGTTCTTACAGAAGACCTGGATCCGGATGGTGCCTAACAACTGTTTGTAACTCCAGTTCCATGGGATCTGATGCCTTTTCTCTCCTCTATGGTCATTGTACAACATGGATGCACTTACATGCAGACATAACACTCGAGAGATGGCCTAGCGGTTAAGAGCGCCGACCGCTCTTACAGAGGACCCGGGTTCGATCCCCAGCACCCACATGGCGGCCGAGAACCGTCTGAAACTCCAATTCCAGGAGAACTCCAGTTCCAGGGGAATCTGATACCCTCTTCTGACCTCCGCGGCATTGCACGACACGGGTGCACAAACTTGCATGCAGACAGTACATTGATACACATACAGAAATAAATAAAATTAATAAAAAAAAGTCAAAAAGTTTTTTAAAAAATCTAAAAAAAGAGAAGCAGTGCTAAACTAAGTTTGGTCTAAACATATCTCCTTATTGGTTGATAGAAAGTTTGGCCTGAAGCAGCCTCTGAACATTGTGAACTGTAACTTAGCTTGATGTGTAAATAATTTATAACCTAAACTGAATAGACCTTTATACTCAAGTAATTGAGTCTCAGTCAATCATAGCGGCTGCCAACACATGACCATACAAAGCAAATGCCAGTTGTAACCAGTAAGTTTGTCTTCACTTCCCTACAGCATGGAGATGGGGTGGGGAGTTTCTAGATGGAGCTGGCATTTTAAAACATCTTTGGTCTTTTCTCAAACACCTTTTTCTTTTCTCAACTACTCTGTTAAATGTCATCAGTCTCATTTATTTTCCTTAACAGCAAATAGTAACTGCCTCATATTCTGAATGAGCAAGCTATTTTCTGCAGATTTTGCTGCTCATGTAAGGTGGGGTTGCAGTTAACTTTCTGTTCTCTCTGTAGTAAGTAGTTCTTAAATCTGTTGGGTTTCTTGGTTGTAAGTCTCAGAACCCACTCCTAAGGCAAATGAAAGGAAGAAAGAAAACCAGAATATGTTGAAAGCGTACCAGCGTTTCAAATCTTAAGAAGCCAGGACACCTATCTTGAGAAAGTAACCACTGTAGGAATCTCAGTTACAGAAGCTCAGCAGCAAGAACCATGATGCACAAACCATCTGGTCTTTGGGATGACTCCAAAGTCCAAAAAGATGTTTTCCTTGCTCAGAATTTAAACTCCCAGGAAGGAAGCCAGATAGGCTGAGCTTTAATTTCCCTTCCACTTCCTGGCTGGACTAAGGGGCAGGAAGTTTGAGGGATCTTTTCATTCCTAGTCTAAAATACTTATATTGGGGAATTTCTCCCAAAGAGATATTAGAACCAAGGAATTTAAAGGGAAATTCAGGCACTATTTAGAGTGAGGCAGAGTGGAGCAATACTCCTCTCATTGTAGAGGATTCATGGCAGTGGCTGGAATCCTAACCCTGCTGAGATTCTGATGGCTCAAGCTGGTGGCAAACTTTCTCATGAATGTGGCTTCTGCAGACATTCAGGGTTCATTCAGCCCCTTGGTATTCCAGATGCCTGGGCAACCCTCCTGGGTGCCAGAGCTATGCTGCTTGGAACTTAGCCCCATACTTGCTTTCCAAACTGAGCAGATCGTCAGTCTTAGCAAGTGAAATGCAGAGTAAGACTGCAGGTCAGGGATGTAGACTAAACAAATGAGAACTGTTAGGTTATGGTGCGCTCACCCAAAATAAAAGACCAGGAGCTTCAGGCTCTTAGGAACAAAGTTTAATTCAGGGTAGATGGGGCTAGGGTCAAGGGAAAAAGTAGAGCCAGTGCTGAATGGCATCTGGCCTGGGAATTTAAGGGAAAGTTTGGGAATAGGATTTAGTGAGAGTGGGGTGGGTAGTGCACTTTGCAGAAGTCTCTGGCTTATCAAAAGGGTGGAATATTCCTGAGTGTGCTGTGATGGCCCGTTTTTCCATAATCAAAGATTGGCCAGTGGAGCAGGACCCTGGGAACCACAGCTCTGCATTTCAATGGACTTCTGGGGATTCACATCCTGACCAAAACAACAGAAAAGTAGTGGACATTTAGGAGGCTATGAAACAGCCCTCTTAGTGATGGGGACAGCAAGAAGACTGGTTAAGATAGGTGCTGTGGCAAGCCAGCAGGAAGTGTTTAGGAGAACAGGAAGGCTTTTAAATATTTATTTATTTATTATTTATTTTTTAGCTACGAGTGTGTTTGTATGTAGATGTGTGGCTAACAGAAGACAACTTGTTGGGAGTCCGTTCTTTCCTTCCACTATGTAGGACCCTGGGGTTAAACCCTTACTGTTGGGCTTGGTGGCAAGCACCTTTACCTGCGGAGGCATCGTGACAACCCAACAGCAGGGTTTCAAGTTCATTAGCTTGTTAACATGGTCACTGAAAAGGCCTTAAATAATATATTTGTTGTCTTAAAACTCTGCAAGAGTAAGGTCACGATCTAGGTGTGAGCTAGTCTGGCTCCTTTTAAGGACTGTGAAGGAGACTCTGTTCTGGTGTCTCTCCTAGCTGCTGGTAGCTGCTGCCAGTTCTGGACATCCTTGGTTTGTAGATGCCCAACCCCCAACCTCTGGCTTCATGCTTAAGAGAGATGTTCTTTCTGTCTATCTAGCTCTGTGACCCACATTACATCTTTGTGTAAGTGGAAAAGTCATAATTAGGGCTCAAAGCTGATGACGGTATTTTAGCTGATGACCTCTGCCAAGACCCTTGATATTGTTTGACCTAAGAAAACTGTTCACCTTCTCATAAGCCAACGTGTCCTCACAGATGAGGCAATGTTGAACTTGCCTTTTGGCACCCAGAAAAAGATACCACCAAGTAGGACCCTTGATGAATAAGCATTCTCTTTTTTATGGCTTGAAATGTATGCCCTGAAAATGTATGTTTCAGCTCTACCTTCCAGTACTTCTGAATATAACCTTTAGAAATCGGGTCATATAATGTTCAATGATATGTGGATAGCTAATCTCAGTCTGTCACTTGAGCTTTGAATACAATTTGGATTCAACTCTTTTGCAGTGAGTTGTTAAATTTAAGGTTGTCAGAGTCAACTACCTGGGAAATTGAGTCTTAAGAAAATGAGAATTTATTTTTGTTTAAGCTCCATTCAAATGTTAAGAAAAGTTAAAACTGGAAGGCTTGTGAAACTTTCCTTTCGTTGTTCAGCTACCAGAGATTGGAGACCCAAGTTAATGAAGTCAGAGGGACTAAAACGACAGCTTTGATTTTTAATATTATTAGGTCCAGGCTTCCCAGAATCCCAAGGGGCACACAGGTGCCCACTTCCTCCAGAAGCTGCCAATCTTCTGACCCCTTCCCCTATACTTGAGGCCCTGCCCCATGGGTATAAATGGTGGGCCTCAGCTGCCATCTCCCTCTCTCTGTCCCCCCCAGTCTCTCTCTGTCCCTCTCTGTCTACCTCTCTCTGCCCCCTCCCTCTGCCCTGCCCCCTGCCATGCTGTGCAGTCCCACCACGTGTCTGCAGGCAGCTCACACTGGCAGTCCCACATGGAAGTAAAGCATGTTCCTGGAGTGACCCAAGCCTCATGTGCCTTTTTTTGGGATTTCATGCTTTTTATAACCTAACATTACGGTGCTGCAATTCAGTCGGGGTTCGAGATGCTTGCTCACCCACGTTTTGGTTTGTTAGAGCACTTGCCAGCTCTCACCCCAAAAAGGACTTCCTAACAAACTTTTTGCAACCTCTGGACCTGCCAGCCCCGTATTTCTCCGGACAACTGCTTCCACATTTCAGGATGAGGTACCGTCTCTTCCGCTTACCCCACCCTACTTTATCCCCGTGTGGCTGCGTGAGAGTTAGAGTGCCAGACGGGCACCTAAGTGAGGGGAACCTTCTGTGTACCCCTGTGTATGTTCTGCCCACCCTGTAGCTGCCCTCTCTGCTTCGACATTTCTTGTCTGAATTCTAACCTACTGCCTTCCACCTCTGTCTTTCCTCTCTTCTTTCATTATTTTTAGTCTCCCGTTATCCTCCATTCCATTTTGGACCCCTGAGTGCCAGCATAATCAGGGTTCCCCCAATTTTTTCCGTCCAGATTGCTGTCTGCCAGGACGCTGGGGACAGAATCTGGACCCAAATTCTGGTATCCTCTGTGATTTTGGGATACCAATTTCACAGGCTTGCAGGCCCCAACTCAGAGACCTCCACGCTGGTCGTCCAGACCTGGGGTCTCTGACCAGCACCACTTGGCACTAAGGCAGACGCACCTTGGTCCTCAGGTGGCCCTTTTTAGACTAAAAAGACTTCACTTATCTTTTTTTTCTCTCTCTCCCTCTCCCTTTCTTCCTCTCCTCCCTGCAGTCTTTTTCTTTCTTTTACTGTGCCTTCCCCGCTGCCCCACTGCACCCATCACCCCCACCATGTGGTTTTTCTGCTACCATGCGGCTTCCCCCCCCCACTCAAACAGACATGCTGCAGACTGGCAACCGTGCTTATCCATGCCCACTCCTCAGCCGCCATCTTGAGGCTTTGTCTGTGCATGCCCCCGTTTCCATGGCGGCACTAAACCACACCCTCTATTACGCCGCATGGCAAAAAGCTTAAATTTACATTAGACCTTATAATAACTAATGCCATATTCTATATTTCTATATTCTAATTCTCTTACAATTTATTTAATGGCATATTCTTATCCTTTCACAATTTTGGTTTTTGGGTTTTATATTGGATTATACAAAGTCAATTGGAATTGCATTAATACTTTATTTATTTATTATTTTTTTATGTGAATGGGTGTACTGTCTGCATGAAGGTTGGTGCACCCGTGTCGTGCAATGTATGTGCAGGTCAGAAGAGGGTGTTGGATTCCCCTGGAACTGGAGTTAAAGACAGTTCTTAGCTGCCATGTGGGTGCTGGGAATAGAACCCGGGTCTCTGCAAGAGCAGTTGTTGCTCTTAACTGCTGAGCCATCTCTCCAGCCCCGCATTAATACATTTTTATGCAGAGTAACCAAGTTTTGATTTTATTGGGTTTTCATCCATTTCAAAATACAATCAATTTTCATTTTTTATTTTTATATGGATAGTTAATTTTTACAGGCTTTTGTTTGAGATTTTACATCATTTGGCTTTTTAACAAACTGTTTTGTTTTTGTTTTTTTATATTTTGTTTACAAGACTTTTGCCTAATTTTAAGGGATTATTTCAGATGGCATTTTCCATTTCATTGTTTTTTCTTTATAAACCCCATTTTATTTCAGAAATCCATATTGTGTCTGCTTCTGGATTTAGTTCGTGGAAACACGAACTAAATTTATTCTCATTAAATTAGCAGGTAATATGCGCAAACCACCAGATTTTCCTGCCTGCTCTGTCCACCATCCTTTGCAGGCGTACATCTAAGCAGATGTCTTAAACTCTAAGTGATTCTTTGTAAATGTGGTACTTGCAATTAATGGTTCCACAGCCCTGGACAACGAAGGACAACTTTAGATAAAAGGGGATTTTCCTATTGTTTAGAGTTAATGGATACAGTTAGGTCATGTGTCTGTCCAACCTGTCTGCATGTTGTAACTGTTCTTCAATGTGTCTTTGTAACTGTCACGTGTCCATGTTCTCCTGTGTGTTTTTCATCCAAACAGAGTGGCCACTTAAACGTCTTGTATTCTATGTTGTGCACAAATGCTAAAACAAAAAATTAACTTTACTTTTGGCATGCCTCTTAAATTTTTTCAAAGGCCTGATTTGAACCCGGGTTCTTAGGTTTCTATACTGTTTATCTGAAGGTTTTATTTCTTATCTGTCCAAATTATTTTTCCACAGGTATTACAACTAAAAATTTTCTTTTCCAGTTTTTTTCTTGTTTCCAGACGTCTGAAGACCTGATTTTTGACCCTTACAGGCTCACTAACAGATGTTTTTTTCTTTTTCTCCTGGGCTGTGGCACTGTCCTTCTGACCAGAGACCATTTTAAAAATCCCTGGATTCATTCATACTCTGGTGCTTGGACAGTGGCACATGGCTTCCCCCACAATCTCTCCCTTCAATGAAACAGCCTAAGTACCTTTGATACTGTCAGTTCCTTAATTCTATATATTAATAATTATATATATATATATATATATATATTATATCAATATATATAACATATATGTATAAATACATATTTGTTAATAATATCTTTTCAACTTTAACGTATTTTCAATAAGGTCGTAGTTTTAGAACCAAAGATGCAAGACGTCATCTCAGCCTTGGCCAGTGTAATTAATCAGAGCTTGCTGTTTTAACTAAATTCTAAAGGTGTTTTTTTTCCAAATGCATGTGATGGTTTTCAGTAAAACACTAAGGATAAAAATCTCTTATAAAAGGAATGCATGGATACCATGTGTGTGTGTGTAACATGTACGTGTGTTGTATGACATTGTTAAACCAGCATCATTACAGATCTGTCATATGATTATCAATCGCATGTCCTTATTGCCTTAGGCAAGCAACTTGTACAAGTGTCATTGAAGGCGGGCGTGGTGGTGGCAAGCCGAGGTGTGGTGCGCCACGGCCTCTTTAATTCCTAAAAACACTTGGGAGGGCAAGAAGAGACAGGTGGATCTTCTATGTGAGTTTCAAGGCCAGCCTGTCTCTAACAGCATGAGTGTTCCAGATCAGCTGGGGGGCACAGGGGACCATGTCGCAGAAAAGACCAAAAAAAAAAAAAAAAAAAAAAAAACCCAAAAAAACACAAATTGTCATCGCAGTTTATTTATTAGAACCTTATTTATGAGTGTGTACCATGAAGCTACGTTTCACTTTTAAGAATTCTATAATGTAATTATGGCCTATACAAGAAATTGTGTTCCACCTACCCAGTATTATATACACTTGTTACAGCCTCAAGTTGAAACAGACATAATATAGAGTTACCCATACATACTAAAAATTGTTTTATATATCTGTTATACTTTGCACATGTGTATTTTGAATACTTTTAAGGGAAATTAGGTTTTACTTCTGATGACCACACAGACAGTCTGAATGTAACCAATTTGGGTTACAACATCCAAACAACTTCATTTTATCTGAGCTAACTGTTGGTTTTTAAACACTCCCAACGAGGAAAACTGTAATAGTAAAGAGAAAATGAAATAGGTTTTATCCAGGAGATAGGTGAGAGATACTGGGCAAGTTAGGAACTCTACTGCATCATGTTTAGAAAATATCTCAGGGAAGATGACAGATTTTAATGTGACATTGCCAGAAAACTGCTTTTATTTTCTCATGGTTATGGCTCTCATTCTTAGAAGCTTCCTAGTGTACTCAAACTTGTTTTTTTCCACCATTTCACGATCATAAGCGAGTGTAAGTTCCTCTTTCCCCTCTGACAGACCTCTACGCAGGGATTCCTTCCATATGCTATGCACCCATAGGCCCCCTGTTGGACGTGAGTCCCTGCACTGGTATACTCATATAAGACTCAACGGCTTGTCTTTTTCAGTTGCAGAGAAAATGTCCACTAAGTACTGGCATTACTTCGATCTGGACCAAAAATCACGCAGGCACCCAGAGTCATCCAAAATGGGAAACCAGATTCTAACCTCCAGCCTGACAAGTGTTCCCTCAAGACTTCTCCCCTGATCATCTCTGAAGCAGATAGAAGAGAGAACAGCACCCCCATTTTCCTTATCATAGCAAAAAGGCGAATGTTTAGGTCCGGCATCCCCAGAATCCCAAGGGGCACACAGGTCCCACTTCCTCCAGAAGCTGCCAATCTTTGATCCCTTCCCCCTATACCTGAGCCCCCCCCATGGTATAAAGGGTGGACTCCAGTTGCCATTTCCTCCCTCCCTCTCTGCCCTGCTCCTCTCCTCCTCTCTCTGTCCCTCTCTGTCTACCTCTCTCTGACCCCCTCCCTCTGCCCTTCCCCGCTCATGCTTCCAGTCCCCCACATCTTCAGGCAGCTCACTCTGGCAGTCCCACATTGGAGTAAAGCATGTTCCTAGTGACCTAAGCCTCATGTCCTTTTTAAGGATTTCATGCTTTAAAATTTTTTTTTTAAAAATAATAGCCGGTGGGGCGCACACCTTTAATCCTAGACACTTGGGAGGAGAGGAGGCAGATCTTTGTTGAGTTCAAGGCACAGCCTGTTTTACGAGTGCAGTTCCAGGACAGCTGGGGCTACAGGAGGAGACCTGTCTCGAAAAGACCAATAAAAAAATTTTTTTTAATTTAATTTGTTTTTATGTGTATGAATGTACTGTCTGCATGTAGGTCTGTGCACCCGTGTTGTGCAATGCTGTGGAGTCAGAAGAGGGTGTTGGATTCCCCTGGAATTGGAGTTACAGACGGTTCTCAGCTGCCATGTGGGTGCTAGGGATTGAACCCGGGTCCTCTGCAAGAGCAGTTGGCATTCTTAACTGCTAGTCCATCTCTCCATCCCTGGGATTTCATGCTTTTTATAACCTAACAAATATCAGTCAGGACTCAAGGGACAGTGGGACCCCCCCTATTATTCTGGTAAGTTCTATCTCTCTTGTTGATCAGAGAGGCCAATAAGACCCCAGAGATTTGGTCCTAACTAGTGTACATTCTGCAGTGAAGAAAGTCAAAGGAAAAGAAAGTGCTCACTATGCTTCTAAGAGAATCCACAGGCTGTCAGGACCCTGACCCATCCCAGCAGATGGCACCATTGGTAGAGGAAGATTAGGACACTGGAAATAGTCTAGATGGATTTTGACAGCAAAGGGTTGTTAATCCTGAATTGACAACAGAGTGTCTTCTGATATACACTTTGCTGTCTGCTCACTTCATTCTTTGAGGAGGGTTGGACAAGAACCTGGTTGGAAATGGGAGACAATCTCCACCGACCAAGCATCTCAGTGAGGGTAGAGTTGATCTTGGGTGTCATACCATGCACTGCTGCTCAGCACACAGGCTTAATACACTGGAAATTACTCAGAAACTAACCTTTGGCCTCTTTGCTTCCAAACTGGTATCTTTTAAAACATGTGACTAGAAATTTGCTGAAGTATTTGCTGAGCTAAGAGCATCATTATACCCTGCTGTCCTGCATGACTTCTGAGGAAGGCCATCGAAGGGGAGAAAAGTAGAAAAAGTAGAAGAAAGATGGGGAAGAGGAAGGAGGAAAAGGAAGCTGTGTTGGGTCAGCATTCAGTGGACTGTACCCTACTTTTCTGCCCTGATCCTGCTGGAGATATGTGGGACAGAAGGAATCCTCAACTCAGAAAGGGGGCTAGCCTGGGCATTGAGGTGGTGGAGGTAGGAGGGCTGCCGTGAGTTCCAGCATAACCTGAGCTACATAGTGAATTCCATGCTAGCCTGGACTGCAAGTAAAACCCTGTTTCAAACCCACCACTCAAATAAATAAATAAATAAACAAGTAAACAAAAAAAGGTAGCCCGTGTGCCAGTAGTGCCTGAAGCTGTCCCCAGACAGCCGTCTAAAGATGGGTAAAATGTTTAAGACTTAGGGGAGACTTAAGTATTCTACAGTCAGTCTGCTCTTACCTACTGGCTCTATAATTCATTAATTCAATCACCATAGATTAAATAAAATCCAAAAATGCACATTTGGCCGACTCTTCTTTTCTCTGGTCATTGTTCTCTAAACAATATAGGAAAACAAACATTTCCATAGCATTTGCACAGTATTAGGATTAGCAATACTCATGTGACTGAAAATGTACAGAAGGCTGTGAATAAGTTAAAAATAGCATTGAACATTGGCGATTTGAGTATTGGGGGGGAGTTATGGGATCCACAGAACCAGACCCCCAAATATAATAAGGGAAGGTGTGTTGCAGAAACACTTTAAAATTTTTATTGGATTTTATTCGTTATATGTGGGGTTGTGTATGTGTCCACACAAGTGCATGCATGTGGAGGTCAAAGGAAGCTTGCAGGGGAGGGCTCTTTTTCTACCTTGTATGTCCTGAGGGTAGACCTCAGGTTATCAGGCTGGGTGGGAAATGCCTTTATCAGTTGAGCCTTGTCAATGGCCTGAGAACCACGGAGATGTCTATAATAGAAAGAATGACTCTTTTATTAGACCATGTCAGCCCCCTTTGGGTTATTTCCTCTAACACAGTCCATGCTGAGAAATGGATTTGTCTCCACCTGGATCTGCACTGCACGGGGAGAGACATGGCTGCTGCCTCTAGTAAAAAACGCTTGTCTTCTGTAGCTGGCAATGTATGAACAAAGCTGTTGCATCTTGTTTTCGTTTCCAGCTCAGGGAGAATGGAGGCAAAAATGGGAATGAGCACACAATTCTTTGACAAGTTTTGGCTGCTGAGTATCTCAGGCTTTAACTGGAAATATGCCCCAGGAGAGCGAGAAGAAATTAATACCATTGGTAACTCTATGTATTAGGAAATGCTCTGTTTCAAAAAGCCACAGTCTTCAAAGAAGCCTGACTGCTTCTTAGTTGCTTTTACAGCCCTGTAGAGACTTTTCATGGTGTTTCCAAGGGAAGGTGATAGGCTCAGCTCACTCTTTGTGACTCTGCAAACACTACTCGCTTTTAGAAGTGTTTTGAATGGCTGGGGTGCTATAAAAACAAATCCTTCATCAACTTTTAAATGTGGTGGCTTCCTCCAGGAATGTGCTGACTCATCCATAGCCACCTGCCATGTCAGACCATAAAAGTGGTGTGATGATGACCACATTCGATGGTGAATGGAGGATTCTAGACACCAGGTACTGGCCAGCCAACAAGGGAGAAGCTTGTCTCCTGGCAGCAAAATCTTGCTCTCTTGGCCAATAGCAAGGCTGAGAAATGGCGTGATGCACACAAAGCCCAGTCCTGACTGTATTGCTCCCCCTCTCTGCCCTGCTGCTGATTAGACAGGAGGCAGACTCCCTCATTGCTTACAAAAGGCAGAACACTCACAAAGCTGTCCCTGTTAGCTCTGGACACAGGACACCCTACCCCCCACAGATAAAACTGAGATTAATGGGGCCTTAGGAGCTAAGCAAGTGACTTAAGAGAGACTGTAAACATGCTCCTATGCCTGGAACCTGATCTTTTGTTTTCTTTCATGGTAAGGTGAATGTAACAGCAGGAGTTATTTTTGTCCCTGTGTAGTGTGTGCTGAAATAGCTCCTGGCCTCTCAGATCTCTGCATCTGAATCACATTTAGCCACTAATCCAATTAGCAGGACTCTGCCAAGTTACAATAAGTGGAGGGAACGGGTGGGAGGCCTCACAGCACTGATGAGGTGGGTGTGGCCGAGAGGCCGAGGGGCCGAGGGACATGCTCTCTGCTCTTGGACCACTTCCTGACTTAGCAAGTCTGAAGGGGAAGTTTCATCAGGAACAAGCAAAGATATGGTGACCAAATACGATTTTCCTTTTTGTTGTTTTTCCTTTTCTTTTGTTCTTTTTGTTTCCTTTTTATTTGGACTTTGTAACTGGCATGAAACTCACAGTCCTCCTGCCTCAGCCTCCTTCTGGAGTGCTGGATAAATAGGCATAATAATTCCATAGAGCAGAATATTTATTATGAATCGTCATCTTCATATTTTTTTCAATCGCAAATTTCTATTCTGTGAGATTGCCAGAAAAATGTCATATCCTATGCTTATGCTGTGACGTCGTAAAGAAAGCACTTTGGAGTTTTTAAGTAAAAGTCAGACACATAAAGTATAATCAGTATTCACCAATGGTTACTGAATTATCTGATAAATTCTTTTGTAATCTTGCATTATGAATTTATGCTAATTCCAGAAAGAAAAAGAAAAAGAAAAAGGTAATCCTCCAAACTTTTAAGTTACCATCGCCTCTTACCTCTGAACTCAAAAGCATTTGAGCCATGACTAGGGAAGCAGGGTTAGCCTCAGGAGACCTTTGTTTCCTAGGAAAACAATATTTAGACCATGGCATGACAGTGATCTACTTCTGGAAACCAGTTAAGTAGAAATAATCTCAACAGACTACTATCTATCTACAAAATGGTGCTGGGGTGCTCCCTTTGCTCTGGGAAGTGAGAGCACATTGAATGGCCCAAGGGTGGCCTTCCACTACTCCCTTTTTGCACTACCCAAGTTTAAGTTTGGACTAGGAAGACTTGGGATTCCACAGAGGTTTCAGAAAATCGCATGAAGTATTGGGAACGGAGAAATACAGAGAAGAACGGGTATGAAATGCTGACAGCATGGCCCTGTTCTCTGACTCTGTTTCTTTTCTCTCTTTTCTTTAAAAATTAGATTAGTGGGTAAGAGAGATGGCTCAGCAGTGAGAGCACTGGCTGCTCTTGCAGAGGATGAAGGTTTGGTTCCCAGAACTAAACTGTCTGTAACTCCAGTTCCAGGGGATCCGACACCCTCTTCTGACCTCTGTGAGCAATGCATGATACAGGTACACTTATATACATGCAGGCAATACACTCACACACATAAAATAAAAATAATAAGTAAAATATGTTAAAAATTAAATTAGGGGCAAGAGTGATGACTCAGTGGTTAAGAGCACTTGCTGCTTCTGCAAAGGACCCAAGTTTGCTTTCCAGCTCCCATGCCAGGTGGCTCGCAACACCTGCAACTCCCGCTCCAGGGGATCTGATGCCCTCTTCTGGGCTCTGCAGGCACCTGCATACATGTGGACACACACACACACACACACACACACACACACACACAAATAAATTTCAAAAATTACTTTTTCCATCTAACCCAGAAAGTCTTGTCCCTTAATAGTTTACAAATACCAGCTCAGAAATAATCATGTCTAAAGTCTCTGTGTCCTGAGAGTAAGTGTCCTAAACAAGTGTTTCCAATAATTTCATGTTTCTGATCTAGCATAGAAGTACTAAACACTGGGCAATTGTTTGCAGAGTGTGTATGCAGCCGTAGTGAGGTGTCTTATGACCACAGCCTTTGATACACATTAGTTAACACGGTTTGCCTTGAGCATGTCAGGGACAGGGACGTTGATGTGGAGTTGGGAAATACTGCACAGATGAAAAGGGGACCAATGTGCTTTGTCACACAAGAGATCAGAGGTAAGCGCCTAATTAAAAGGCTGAGAGACACAGGGAGAGAGCTTCCAGAGAGCAGTTCCCTTTGGGATTGGCTGCTATGTTGAGAATGTTATCATTAGAAGACAAGCAGACTCCTTCCTCAACCCGGCAGTTGGTAGCTAACTTTTTAAGTGTCCTATCAAAAGTAAGAATTTACCATTGCTAAAAATTATAAAAAAGAAAAAAATTAAGTGTCAATGATTATGAAAAAATAAACCACAGGCTAGTTTTTATGAAGTTGTAAAGTAAGGAAGGAATTTTTTTTCCAATTAAAGTTCACTTTATCCGTGCATCAGAAAGCAGTGCGATATCTAAGAGAAGTGACTCAGATAATCAGCACTCAATCATGGGCAATACCTGTGACCCAACCCCAGCCTTTAATTTCTTGATTTGAGGATGTGAAGTTTGTGGCAGAAAGTGTGAAGGCAGATGTCTGAAGGGTAAGAGCTCTGGAGGGGCTTTGCCACAATTTGTCAGTGCGGCTCCTACTGCTGGGCCTACTGTCCCATCTGATTGCAAGGCCTCTTCTCTGTGGCTATGTGAAGCTGCTGTGGTAACTGTCAGTCACAGACCCTTACCATCCAGGAAGTAAAGTGATTTGCACAAGGTCTCAGGCAGCAAACAGATAAAGAGAGCCCCAGGCATTCTGAGTCAGGACCAGAGCCCACACTACTGCTGCCTTTGGGTCATCACTATCCAAGGTGCCTAGTGAAGAGGAAGTAGATCCCAAGTGGGGCTGCCTGACAGATCTGTGATTGAAAGGAGGGAGCTTACAGGGAGACCCTGCCTCAAAAAAGACAAAAAAAAAAAAGAAAGAAAGGAGAGACCTTGGAAGCTGTTTACAGGAAGGAGTATATTAATTCTCCCTTGCTGTAGAATTCCATCTTTAAACCAACACATCACTCTGCAGCAAACTCTCTGTGTTGGGTCAGGTCTGGTGATCATCTAGACATATTCCAATCCATAGGCAACTCCATAGCCTTGGTTCTGGCTTCTTTGAATATTTCGTCTTGGCTTCTGGTTGCTACCTTCTGCCTCCTTAAAAATTTATTTTGAGGGGCTGGAGAGATGGCCTAGCAGTTAAGAGCACCGACCGCTCTTACAGAGGACCAGGGTTTGATCCCCAGCACCCACATGGCGGCCGAGAACCATCTGAAACTCCAATTCCAGGAGAACTCCAGTTTCAGGGGAATCCAACGCCCTCTTCTGACCTCTGTGGCATTGCACGACATGGGTGCACAAACCTACATGCAAACAGTACATTCATACACATAAATAAATAAAATAAAATAAAATTAGAAAAAGAAGTCTTAAAAATTTATTTTATTTCATTTATTGAATTTTTAAAAATTTAATATACTGTATCTTGATCATATTTAGACTTCCCTCCCCTCTCTGCACCCGTCTTATAGCCCCCACCTGATTTCATGCACTATGTCATATATAAAAGCCTATTGACTCAAGTTTGTGTCTCCCAAATGTCCTTTGGTGTGCATCCATCCAGTGGAACCTGGTCAGCCTATGTAGTATCACACCCTTAAAGAAAACTAACTCCTCTTCTAGTAGTTATCGGTTGCGAAGAGTTCCTCAGCTCATGTTGAGGCTTTTTACCCCCTCCCCTAGTTCCATGTTGGGATTTTTTTCTGGCTTGAGCTTGTACATGCTCTTACCATTATAAATTTATACTATTAATCATATGAACAACTTCCCAGCTGTTTAGAAACTCTTTTTGCCTGTGGCCATCAAACATCTCTGGTTCTTACAGGCTATCTTCTTTCTCAGTGGTCCCTGAGCCTGGATGTAGACCTCCTATTCAGGAATATGCACTCTGCTGTCTCTTATTCTCTGCGCTCTGGCTAGTTATGGCCTCTGGGTTAATCACCATCTGTTACATGAGGAAGTCACTGTTGAGAGCTGAGAGATGCATTAAGATTCCTCATTCCCCTATTCTGCTCTGTTCCCTGAGACTTAATGTGTAGAGGGTGCATTGTGAATGTGTCACTTAGGACTGGGCACCTCACAGACACATATTCTCTGCATTTGACCAGCTGTAGAACTTTGTAATAATTTCCATCTGTTGGGAAAAAAAAAAAGCTTCTTTGATGAGTTCTGAGAGGTACACTTGTCTGTAAATATAAGGATACATATTTAAAATACAGCAAGAAATTACATTGGTTTGGGGATGTGACAAAAGTAGGCTTTTCTCTAAGATCTATGACCTCTCCAGCCACATATATTTAGCTGTGTTTACAGTGCCACACATAGGTTCCCTGCCATTGAGAGGGTCTTAAGTCCAATCAGATAGCCATCAACTACTCCAAAGATAGAAGTGTTGCTAATGTACCAGTAGAGATTATTTGCTGGGCGGGTCACTGTTGTGGTTAATAGACTTTATGGCCAGATGGGATCTTGGCAGCTTGCATAGTATCTTCTGATTTTCAGGATTAGTTCTAGCTAGATTGCTCCAGGTCCTATTTATTTTTATTTTATGAGTATGAGTATTTTGTCTGTATGTAAGTACACTATGTGTCTACAATGCCCACAGAGTCCAGAATAGGGCATCAGATTCCCTAGAATTGGAGCTATGTATCCTTGTTACTGCTATGAAGGTTCTGGGAACTGAATCTGGGTTCTTTGCAAGAGTAGCCAGTGCTCTTAACTGCTGAGCTATCTCTCTAGTTCCCTCATTCTGCCTCCTCATCATCCTGGATCCTTCTGTCCACATTTCTCTGGGTTCTCTTCTGTGTTGTATTTTGGCCAGGACTCCGTGATGTCATTTTCTCTTTTCCAGTATCTGTGACACTACTGGACTGGGCCTGTTCCCCATGATCTCTGTCAAGGGAAGAATACTGTGTCACGTACAGAAAGTATAATCACTGGTCATTGTTATTTTTTCTGAATATTCTTAAGATAATGATTTTAAAGTTGCTAACGCCTTTTCATTTTTAAAAAATAAAAGTAATTTTAGTTTGTCAATTGGTCATTTAGTGACTTCTCTCCCTGGTCTCTCCGAGCTTGGAAGTTATGGCTAAACAAAGATTAAACCTAGCAGTTACTCCTCTCTTACAGGGCTTTCTTCCACTTCCTAGAAGTAGAAGTGGGATTCCTGAGCACAGTAGGGACAATGTGGCAGGGACTTAGGACATGCATGGAGAGCCATTCCACTGGGGTTGCTGGACAGGAGTGAATAGAACTTCCAGCAGCCAAGCAGGGTCTGGGCAATCTTAGTTGGGGTAAGGTCCTTCTGTTATTAAAGCAAGTTTCTCTCAGGCACTGCCTAAGTTAGGGGCATGCAGCTCAGGGACGTTACAGGCCTGAAGCAAGCCAGTAAGCAGGGCTTCTGGTGTTTCACGGTCCCTTCTTCAGTTCGGGCCTCCAAGTTCCTGTCTTGAGCTCCTGTCCTGGCTTCTCTCAATGACAGATGACAACTCATAAGCTGAAGCAAACCCTTTCTTCCCACAGGTTGCTTTCGGTCAAGTTGTTTATTACAGCAATGTAAAACAAACCAGAACAGAAACAAACCAGGAAAGTGAGGGATTGCCATGACAGACCTGACCATTCTGTCCTTTGGATGGATTGTGGAAGTGTGTGGAACTTTGGGCTGGAAACGCCATTGAGTGCTCAGAGCTTAATGAAGATAGGAGTGCTGAAAGAAATGCAGATGGTGGAGACCTGGCTTGTGAAATTTCAAAGGGAAGTTTCAGAGTCCTTCAATGACTCTATCAAGGCTATTCATGTGATATTTTGAATTAAGAATCTGTGATTTTTGGTAATTTGGGACTAAGGAATCAGCTGTGATTACCAAGAGACCAGAACCACAAAAGTGAAACCTTTTGCGATTATTTGGAATAATGAATATTGGCTAGCTGGGGGTGAAAGGTTAGCCATGATTAATAAGAGGTCAGCATCACTGAAGTGAAAATTTCTGAGAAGTATTTTCTCAGGGTCAGCACACAGAAAAGTGTGGTCCAGAGGGGGTCAAGGCTGCATCTCAAGCTGGCAACTGAACTTGTTGATGTGTAATGGTCTCTAATATGGTACTGATTTTGAAGGGATGAAGGAGTCACAGAGAGAAGCTGAGGCCTGGTACTGTGGCAGAGCTGGAGGCTCCCAAGAGTCCGGGAGAGGCCATTGGTGAAGGTGTGGGCTTAGTTGCAGTGGGGTCCCCAGAATATTGGAGATGCCATGACCGTGTGGCAATCACCAAGGCTAGCAGCAGGTATGGAGAGGAGGCTTCCTGATCCTAGGAGACAGCAGTGTGCTGGCGATGGTAGAGCTGGAGAAGTCGAGCTTCCTAAGCCCTTGGGAGTCTAGAAATCATTACTGGGTCTCAGATGTTAGACACTGAGCTTTTTATATTGTTGGATTTTGGTTTTGTTTTGATCTGATTATAGCTGTGCTCTGGTTCTTACCTATTGGAGTAAAAAATGTATAACTTTTTACCTTTATGAGTCCACAGTAAGAGACTTTGAATTATTTTAAGAACTTGGACTTATAAATCATTGGATTTTTTTTTTTTTAAAGGCGTTGGACATAGTGGTACATGGCTTTAAGCCCATAAGCCCAGCACTCAGGAAGCAGAAGCAGGCTGATCTTTGTGCATTTGAGGCCAGCCTGGTTTACATAGTGAGTTCCAGGCTAGCCAGAGCTACATAGTGAGACCATGTCTAGAAAAAGAAAAGCTGGACTGTGTTTTATATTGTGATATTGATATTAATGTGACAACTTGGGAACAGACAAAAAAGGAAAGGTTATGGCTAAAGTGATGTGACTGTGTATCAAAGTTGACAAGGAGTGGAATGTTAAAGTTTTTGTCAACTTGATGGAAATCTAGACATACCTGGGAAGAGGGAGTCTCAGTTGAAGAATTATCCTTGTAAGACTGGCCTGCAAGCTTGTATACTGGGCATTTTCTTAATGGCTGATTGAAGAAGGAGGACTCACTCCCTTGTGGGCAGTCCCATCCCTGAGCAGCGGGGTCTGGACTGTATTAGAAAGGATGTAGCTGAGCAGACCATGGGGAGCAATCCAGTAAGCAACACTTCCCTGTGGTTTTTTCTTCAGCTTCCTGCCTTGAGTCCCTGCTTTGGCTTCCCTTCATGATGGACTGTAATCAGTAAGTCAAATGAAACTTTTCTTCCCCTCTTTCTCCAAAAGAGAGGTTAGAGACCCACCTTTTTCCTCCCTTACAAATATTCTAGCTTAATATGTTGAGGGCTGATAACTTTAAAATTAAAGGCTCCACAACTTTTAGAAAAGTGTCCAAATAGACTTGTGATGATTAAGCATGTGTTTTTTCAGAACATAGTTAATATTTATTCCACTTGAAGTGGACATTTGAGTGCTTCTGCTAACTTTTTCTCAAACTTAATCCTGCTTTCAACTTACTAACATGTCAGCACCTAAATTTTTATAGTTTTTAGATTACTAACTTTTTAATCTTTGCTTTACAATTTAATAATGACCATAAATAACAACAACAAAAAAATAACACAGGTATGTGACATATAATTCATTAAAGTACTTTTTTTTAAAGAATTTATTTATTTATTTTAAATTTTTTATTTATTTTCATATGTGTATGAATGTACTCTCTGCATGTAGGTTTGTGCACCTGTGTCATCCAGTGCCACGGAGGTCAGAAGAGGTTGTCGGATTCCCCTGGAACTGGAGTTAAAGATGGTTCTTAGCTTCCATGTGGGTGCTGGGAATCAAACCCGGGTCCTCTGCAAGAGCAGTCGGTGCTCTTAATTGTTGAGCCATTTCTCCAGCCCCTAAATACTGCTTTATAAACATTCTCAAAATTTGTCTACAGAGCAGCATTATAGAAAGTTTCTGAGCAATGTTATTCATATTTCTGTTTCTGAATTTCTTATAAATAAAAATATCAGTATTTGATCTTTGATAGATCTTTTGGTTACTTCTGATTCATATAATCTCTCTCTCTCTCTCTCTCTCTCTCTCACACACACACACACACACACATCTGTATGTAAAGGTCTATATAACCAGGTTTGTGTCCCCAAATGCATTTCAGTGTGGGTTCATTTACTGGACTCTAGTCAACCACTAAGAGTCTCATCCTTAATCCAGACTTAATCTCTCCTTCCCATCAGTTGTCAGTTGCCAATAGTTCCTCAGGTAGGTTGGGATTTCTAACTCACTTCCCCACTTCTATGCTGAGGTTTTGGAAGTTGTCCTTACTGTTACCATTGCTATGACTTCGTACGAGTAATTCACTAGCTGTCTGGAAAACACTGTCTCTCTGGCTCTTACAGTCTTTCTTCTTCCTCTTCTGTAATGATCCCTGAGCCCTGGGAGTCAGAAGTTTCATATAGGTGTCCTGTTCAGGGATAAGCCTTCTGCAGCTTCTTATTCTCCACTTGTTGGCCCATTGTAGGTCTCTGTGTTAATCCCCATTTTCTATTTAAGTGTGTTTCTCTGCTAAGAGTTGAGAGATGCATTAATATATGGGTATAACAGTAAACCATTAGAAATCACTTTAATATCAACTGTAAGTCCTCCAAACTACAACAGCAGCTGGCGTGGCAATATATGCCCATCAGTGGTATAGTGGCATGAATATATAGGGGTAACCAACTACTTTCTAATTGGACTTAAGGTCTGCTTCTTAAAATGGAGCCCATACCTGACATTGGTATCAGAATCTGAGGCTGGACAGCCCACAGGGCATAGGGAAAGCTCAGTACAACGATTCCGCTAAATAGATATAGTATTAAAGTAATTTAAAATGACTTAATGTTATACACAACTATTTTTGAAACATGGATTGTGGGAATCGTGCTTGTTCAACAAGCACCTTACTGGCTGACTGAACCCTTACCCAAGCCCCCAATAGTTTTTACACACAGCTTAATTTATCAATTCATTGATTCCTAATATATTTATAAAGCTGTTTAATAATCAAATCTCTGTAGTACCAGAACATTTTCACAACACCTAAACAAAATTCCATTTTTATTTTTAGTTACTACCTTTCCAAGCCCTTGGCAGTATATTTTCTCTTTTTAGGTTTCTGTTTTCTGCCTCTAATTCACTTTCTGTTTCTATAGATTTTCCTTTTCTGGACTTTTCATATAAATAGAATCATAGAAAATAGACTTTTGTGCTTTGCCTTCTTCTACTCAGCTAACACTGTCAGTGTTCATCATGATGTAGTTAATGTTCACATTCATTCCTTTGTAGAACTGAGTGCTAGTCTGTTGTATTAAATAAATCACATTTGTTTACCCATGCATTAGTTGATGGACATTTTAGTTGTTTCTATTTGGGGGGGCTATTCTGAGAAATGCTGGGGGAATTGTATTCTATTGCTCACAGGTAATATTTAGGGCAATTGTTAGTCATATGGTAATTCTTTGACTCCTGGGTGAACTGTCCAATTATTTTCAAAGAAGCTGCTCCATCTTGGACTCCTGCTATAAAGTGTGAGGGGCCCTGTTCTTCTACATTCTTTCCCACAGTTGTTTTTGTCCCTTCTTTTGACTGGGTCCATCCTAGTAGATATGCTATTTTGGCTCGATTTCCATGAAGACTAAGGATGAACATCTTTGCCTGAGCTCATTGGCCATTTGTACATTTTCTCTGGAGAAATTCCTATTCACTCTTTAGTTCATTTTAAAATTTAGCTTATCATTGATTTTCATGACTTCTTTAAATGTTCTGAATGCATATCCCTTAACAGATATGCAATTTACAAACGTCCTCTGTTTTGTGGATTGTCTTTTCAACTGCAATGAAATTATGAGCCATGAGATATTTATTTCCAGAAAATGGAATAACTTCATTCATATGTAGTTATAGGAAACTCTTCACACAAAAAGTGACACTTAAATTAGGTCTAATAAATGACATGTATAGGATAACACTAAAAATCATGAACATAAGCATATGTAGATGATAAGGGGTGTGCCCAACTAGCTGTTTTGATGCATTCATTTAAACCTGTGACTATAGAAACTTCCTTTAGCTAGAATTAGTAACCAGAGCTGAAAACACAGGCCCCTTAACTGCTTTTCATATCTGTAGATCCTTGATTTTGTTAATCCCCAAACAAAATCCTTAATTTTGCTTCAGTGGATTCCTGACTCTGGTAAATCCTAGACTGATGTGAATCAGGCATGGCCTTAAAAGTGTCTCTTAGCCAGGCGTGGTGGCACACGCCTTTAATCTTAGCACTTGGGAGCAGAGACAGGCAGATCTTTGTGAGTTCAAGGCCAGCCTGGTCTACAGAGTGAGTTCCAGGACAGCTGGGGCTACAGGAGACCCTGTTTCGAAGAAGACCAAAAAAAACCACCCCCCAAAAAGTGTCTTTTGCTTTTCCCTCAAGATTTCCTCATTGACTTTTATGTCACCTTTGTCCAGTGGTTACATCAATTAAGAAAAACTTTCTTCTCAAATAATGAAATAACTAACTAGCTAGCTAAGTAAGTAAATAAATAAATAAATAGAAATACACAAATCATCAATAAAAGTATTTAAAAATAAATAAATAAATGATAATGATGTGTTTTTATATAGAGAGAGCTCTCGTAATTTCATCCTACTCATTATTATTAATAATTATTATTTTTAATATAATTTTTTTGACACAGAGTTTCCCTGTAGCCCTCTCTGGCCTGAAACTCACTATGTAGAGCAGGCTGGCCTCCATCTCATAGAGATCTGTCTTGTCTCTGCCTCAAAAGTGCTAGGGTTAAAGGGGTGCATCTCCATCTCATCATTTATTATTTTTAAAGTCAAGGTTGTATAACACAAACTAGTCTTGAGCTCCTGGTCTCCTGTCTCCACTTTTTGCTTCTACATAGAGTCACATGAAAGAACAGTAATTTCTTTCTTATGTTCAATCCTCCAGAAATATGATTTGTCAGTTATTGATCTAAACAAAAGTAGGTGCATAAGGATAAATAATAGAAAACTCATTTTCCTGAATTTATGGGAAACAATTCTCAAAGATACCAGGCTGAAGTAATGAGGAATGTTTATACAACTTGCTTTCTTCTGTAAAATTTGGATCACATATCCATAAAAACAACATGTTTTTTCTGTCTTAGTGGGAAGAATGATCATGAAAACACACACACACACACACACACACACACACACACACACACACGCATGCACGCAGGCACGCACGCACAGGATTACAGAACCAAAACAATTCTTAGTGATTTCACTTCTGTCATTCCTTTTTATTTATTTTTTGGTATTTTTGAGACAGGGTCTCCCTTTTAGTCCCAGCTGGCCTGGAGCCTGCTCTGTAGACCACGCTAGCCTTGAACTCACAGAGATCTGCCTGCCTCTGCCTCCCGGGTGCTGGGATTAAAGGGGTGTGACTTCTGTCATTCCTAATGATCCCATGTGAGACTGAGTGAAGCAAGAAAACAAAGTGATGCTAGGTAAGGCAATAAGCTTTTCAAATTTGAAAGGAACAGTGCTAGCAATGTGGAAAAAAATGATGGTTAGTGACTGAAAAGCAAAAAGGTGAGATGGAGTTGCCAGTGACAAGGGGGACCATGTTGTACTTAGACTGACAGCACAGAGGTATGAAAGCGACTTCTACGTGCAAGAGCAAGAAGCTAGGAGAAGAGAGGATATCCCGAGATAGTCAGGGAAGCTTCCCTTTTCTGTCAGCCTGAGACATAAAAATAGGAGGTTATGAGGAAGAGAGATTTTAATTGATTGCACACTGTTCTATTTTTCTCAACATCTCTTGGGGGTAGGACAAAGGAAATCAATATAAACAATTGAGATTCTGATACATTTAGGAAATGGAAAATAATGTTCAACAGTAAGAGTTGGACAGATCCAAACTGATACAAGTAATAGAAAATTCCACTACCTTCTGAATACTTATTCCCTCTGAGGATAACAACAGAGTATCAACAGCTCACATCCAGTCAGTAGATACTGAGTTGAAATGATCTAATCATCCAGGGATTGATCTACCTACCTCCACCTCTCCCATGCTAGGCTTACAGCCCTAAATTATATTAATTTATGAAAAAATTTAATTTAAACCTTGACACAAATCTTAAACTACTGACAATGAGAGGAAAGAATTGTCCCTTCATAAAATGACATGGTGTGGAGACTAACATTGGCATCATGCATCATATTTCCCTATTCATCATGGGAAAGCCCATCAGTTATTGAAGCATGTATATCTTATCAGATGAATGTCAGTGCAGAACATATATAAACAATCTAATTTAGGAAAAAACAAAAGTAGCTATCAAAATATTGTGGTCCATTGCTGTGGTGGTTTGAATGAGAACTGTCTCCCGTAGGCTCGAGTATTTGAACACTTGATATGTCATCCCCATCTGGTGGCTGTTTGGGGCCAGTCATGGAGTCGGTAAGAAGTGTGGCCTTGCTGGAGGAAGCACGTCACTGGGGGCACTAGCTGTTTGGGCGTCCATGGCCTCATCCCACTTGCAGTTTGCTCTCTTTGCTCCTTGTGCCTGCTTAAGGATGTGAGCACTCAGCTTTCTGCTCTGGCTCCCTCTGTCACCATGGCTCCTGCCCTGATGGACTCTGACCCTTCTGGAACCATAAGTCCAAATAGAATCTTCCTTCTATAAGTTGCCTTGGCCATGGTGTTGTATCACAGCAACAGAAAAGTGACTAATTTGCTAACTGTGTCCTCCTTTTCCCCAAGGACAAATGCAGGTGGTGACATAGCAGGTGTGAGAATCAGAATCAAAGCATTTCTTTAATTATTTGCCTCCTACACTGTCAGCTTTTCATAGTTTGGTGGACATACACTAATAACTGTCACTGAATTCTAATGAGGGGTTCTATCATCCAGTCACGAGGGCCCAGACCAAATTATTTATAAGAGGAAATCCACTGATCTGGCCATGAGACCCAGGCCAGGTCATTTATAAGCTGCCAATCCTACATTCAGCTCTGATTATTTCTCCATTAGCTTTTTAAATTCAAATTATTCTTCCAAAAGACAGATTTGCAAATATTTCATCTGCTTTTGCTGATTATGTAACATCTGTTTGCTTGCTCTATTGGATAACGAAAAAACCCCAAATCTGTTTAATAAACAAGACCATTTAAAATATAACCATGAGTGCACGCCTTTAATCTCAGCACTTGGGAGGCAGAGACAGGTGATCTCTGTGAGTTAAAGGCCAGTCTGGTCTAGGCCAGCCTGGTCTACATATAATCCCAGGCCAGCTGGGACTAAAGGGAGACCTTGTCTCAAAAAGGCAAAAAAATAAATGTAACCATAAAGCTGAAAATAACTGCTATTTTTTTCATTGTTTGTACATCTCCCCTAGAATGAGCTTCTGCCTGAAAAGTTGATCCCGAAAGTCAACCCCGTCTCTGTCATTGCTTCGTATCCTCAGTGAGGGGGTCAAGATCCCTGTGTCAAGGAGAGAGCAGCAGTGATGGGCTGGCATATCAAGATGGGACCCCCTGTTCTTTAAAAGGAAACTATTAGTTTTTGCTTTAGTGGATATGCATCTTCCCTTAGAATTTTTATTAAGAGTGGTTCTTGTGCTGTTGAGGAAGTGAGGGGCAATTGAAAGGAGCCCACAAACCAGCAGGACTTCTTGCTTCCATTTGTCTAGGCTGGCTCGGGTCGTAATAGCTAAATGCTGAACACGTGGCTATCTGCCCAACTAATTCAAGAGCAAAGGTGGTTTGTTTACTCTCAAGGGGGGCACAGCATTGTACACAGAGCCCAAGAAAGAAAAGAAGGAGCCAGGGACAGCATAGGACAGCTTCACCAGTGGGAAGGGCTCTGCGAGCTCAAGCTCTGGGTGTCAGGAAGATGAAAGTGTGAATGGCGAGGAAGAAGAGGATTCTGATGCATCTACAAGTTGCTGTGCACCAAGGGAGATGGAAATATTAACATTACCAGGAAAATAGTAATAGGACTTATAATTGGTCCATTCTTTCTTTGATTCCCTTTCCTTCTCTTCCTATTTTTCCTCACTTTCTTTCTAGGAACTCACTATTTATAAGAAAGATTTTGTAAGATACCTTGATTTTAATAATCAAATCCTTAATCACTAAGAGTCTTTGGTGACTAAATGGGAAAAGAGCTTTACCTGGGATTGAAAAGAGAAAAGAAAATCTTTTAGAACTTGATAACTCAGCTTAGTGACTCAGGTTTGGAGCCTAAGAGACCATCATCCAAAAATGGATGACATTTGACTCTTAATGCAGAAAGAAAAAGAGAAGAGTTGAATGAGGCAGTCATCCAAGGGTAAGATGCTTATAGCTCAAAACAGCACCAAAATTAAAAGTCTAGTTAACTTATAGTAGTATTAGAACCATCTGCCATTTAGGCCCAAAATGCCTGGCACTAACTAAGAACAAATGTTTGCTTCCAGTGTTTGTGGGATAATCTATGTATAACAATGGATGGAATGAGACTGAATGCAAGTCTACATTCGATCAGCTCAACAAATGATGTCCAAAGCATTTGACAGGTTGACAGAGCATGTTCTGAATTGTCCAGATCCTGAAAACAGTTGCTTGGGTCTTTGTTTCCCAGTTCATAAGAATGCCAGGCATGGAACTGCTTGCCAGCCCCACTTCCTTTGAGTGAGGAGGATGTCTTTCCCCCAGAGTGGTAGTGACTTTCTGTGTGTGTGCTTGCATACTTTGTGCATGACTATTTAAGGAAACTGGAATTTTAAAGTTACTTTAAATTTTTAATTATTTTTATGTTTATGAGAGTGTTGCCTGCATGTATGTAAGTGCACCCATCTTACGCAATGTCCATAGAGCCAGAAGGTGTTGGATTCCCCTGAAGTTAGGACAATTTAGCCACTATGTGAGTGCTGGAAAGATCACGGATCCTCTGAAAGAGCCATCAGGTGCTCTCAACCACTGCACCATCTCTCCAGCCTATAAAGTTACTTTCGTATAAAGAATATGTTATAGATATAAGTAAGACACTATCTCATCCTAAATGTTTAGTCCTGACAAATATATTTTGTATACTATCATTGTCTAAAAAATAAAAAAATGAACTACAATTGATTTTCTTCCTATTATAAGGTTATAGTAAGGAAAAAGCCTTCAAAATATGAATGACCTTGCTATATGAATGACCCACTTAAAAGATGGAGGAAAGAGCTGAACAGAGACTTCACAAATGAAGAAGTAAAGATGGCTGAGAAACATCTTAAAAAGTGTTCAACATTGCTAAAAATTAAGGAAATGCAAATTAAAACCACCTTAAGATTTCCTCTTACTCCAGTAAAGACTAGCTGTGATCAAGAAGACAAAGGATACTAAATGCTGGAGAGGTTGTGGGGAAAGAGGAACATTCATCCTCTGCTGATGGGAAAGCAAACTCATGCAATCCCTATGGAAAGCAGAGTGGAAAACTCTTAAGAAACTGAAAATGAGCCTTCCACCTGACCCAGTCATATCACTCCTCAGTATATAACCACAAGACTCATCCTATTGCAGAGATACATGCACATCTATGTTTATTGCAGCTCTCTTCACAATACCGAAGAGCTGGAACCAACCCAAGTGTCCCTTAACTGATGAGGGGATAAAGAAAATGTGGTACATCTACACAATGGAATTCTATGCAGCAATAAAGAAAGATGATATCATGAACTTTGCAGGTAAATTGATGGAACTAGAAGCCATTATGCTGTGAGGTAACACAGTCCCAGAAAATCAAGTGACATATGGTGTCCCTCATTTGTGGATGCCAGCACCAATTCTCTCTTTAGAAGGCAAACAATAATTTCTATTTATCTCTTTGTTTTTTAGTAAATATAATACCTGATGTTACTCATCAGCTTCTATGTAATGTAGAAAAGTAAAGTAACATTGTTTCTTTTCCTGCATATAATCCCACTATCAAAATGTAAAACCTTAAACATGTTTTGGACTTAACCTACAGTTTATTTTCAGATGTCACAATTTTGGTATATCTCTGGCATCCATATAGGCATATTTTAGAATAATATAAATTGGAAGGAACAACAACAATAAAAAAGACTGGGTCAAAGAACTGACTGAAACAGTAAACTTATGCCCAAAACAGTAAACTTCAGCATAAAAAAAAAACTGAGAAAAAGATGAAAGACATGTATGGCAGAATGCATGAGCTCTGGCAGGGAGAGGCCAAAGGAAGGGAATTGGATCTAAACTTGATTAAGAAATGTTGTATGATGATCTGGGATGGGGTGGGGTGGAGCGGGGGAAGGGAAAGGGAAATATGCCTGAACTGAATTGGAAAATGATGTATGAAATACACAAAGCATCAGTAAAAAAAAGAAATGTTGTATGAAATACACAAAACTTCAATAAAAATGCATCACTATATTCTTAACAAATATTCCCAGAAAAATAAAGCAGTACGAGTTCTGTAGTTGTCGTTTCTTTATTCTAGCTCCTTCCTCTTTCTGTTCCCTTCCTCCTTCTTCTCCTCTTCTTCCCTAATTTCCTTCCCTTCTTTCTAGAAACTCGCTAATCTTATATATATATATTTATATATATTTATATATGTTTATATATATAAATATATATTTATATTTATTATATATAATATATATTTTTTTTTTAAAAAAATGAAAATCAGTAACATTCAAAATATATTATATTATATATATATATTATCTTGTCAAAGGTCAGGATTGCTCTGGCAACCTGCCAAACACCTGAAGGATTAACAGGAAGAACAGGCTGACAGCAGGCTAAAGTACTTAAGTCAAATACTGTGGAAGAAACAACCAAATGCAAGAACGAGCTGGGTTTTAAAGTAAAATGTCTTGGGGGCTGGAAGTAAAATGTCTCAGGGGCTGGAGAGATGGCTCAGCAGTTAAGAGCGCTGACTGCTCTTGCAGAGGACCCAGGTTCAATTCCCAGCACCCACATGGCTGCTAAGAACAGTCTTTAAGCCGAGCGTGGTGGCGCATGCCTTTAATCCTAGCACTCAGGAGGCAGAGGCAGGTGGATCTCTATGAGTTCAAGGCCACACTGGTCTACAGAGTGAGTTCCAGGGCAGCTGGGGCTCTAGGGAGACCCTGTCTCAAAAAAATTAAGTAAAATGTCTTACTTAACAGAAGACCATTGTCATCTGAGCCAAGTCTTCAAAGGAGTGAAGCCCACTTCATGCTGAGGATATAGACGTGTCGAGTCACCTGTTATGCAGTAGTGATGGATAGCTTATTTAACTCTGTCTCTGTCCTTTTCACAGATGCATCACAAGAACTCAGGCACAATTTAAACCTCAGCTATCAGTTATCTGCAGAATAAAATTACAAAATGAATCTCTATTATTTTTACTTAAAATTTTAGTCAACAAAGATTGTTTATACTGATGACATAAAATATACTGTTTTGAAATATCTATACACTATGGAATAGCTAAATCAAACTAACAGATCCATTACACCATATACTTATCTTTTGTACAGAACCCTTAAAGCTTTCTGTAACTTTTAAGGCTACACTATGTTGCTCTTGACTACAGTTACCATATTATGCAGTGGATCTCCTGAACTTATTTGTCCTTATATATTTCATCTTTTTTCTCCAGCAGTCCACCCTCACTCCACCACCCCTTGATAACAATCATTCTATTTTTATGAGTTCAGCTCCTTTAGATTTTACTTTTTTAAACATTTTTATTGAAGTTTTGTGCATTTCCTGCATAGTGTCTCATTCCAGTCTAGACTCATCTTGTCTTCCATGACCCCCACCCCACCCGAGTCCATGTACCTTGCCATTCCTGCCCTGTATCTTCTTCTGATTATTTTCAAACTTCTTCAAAGCAGAGGGTTATTGTCCTTGGGGGAACTTTATTGTTTCATTTGGCTTCCCTGTCCCTGTTCTCTGCTGTTGTTCCCTCCAATTTGTATTTCTTCAACATATAAGTACATATATGTATATAGATATGTCACAGCTATACTAAAATATTATATAATCTGTACACAAGCTGTTTGTCAGTTCCATATCATATTTAAGGATTCAATGTTTTCCTTCTTTAAATTTATAGTTACTCTAAAAATATGCCTACATACTCCACCCATATACCAAGATAACAAAGTCTCAAAATAGTGTGTAGTTGTTATTCTAGAGCCTGTTAAGGGATTAACATATGGGACACAGGGAAGGTATGAATGTTAATTTTGCTCAGTTTGTCTTTCAGTGGTTGGTGCTAGCACCCAAAAAATGAGGATACCATTGTGTTGTTTGCTTTCTGGACTGTGTTACTTCACCCAGCATAATATCTTCTAGTTCCAATCCATTTACCTTTCCAATGTTCATGATACCATATTTCTTTACAGCTGCACAGAACATCCATTGTAGATGGATCACATTTTCTTTATCCACTCATTGGTTGAGGGGCATTTGGGTTGGTTCCAGCTCCTTGCTATTGTGAAGAAGCTGCAATGAACATGGCTGTGCATGTACTCTGCGGTAGGATGAGTCCTGTGGTATATACCCAGGGTGGTATACCTGGGTCAGGTGGTATGCTCATTTTTTTTTTTTTTAATTAATTTTATTTATTTCTGTATGTGTATGATGTCTGTTGCATACAAGTTTTTGCACCCATGTCGTGTCATGTCGTGCAATGCCACGGAGGTCAGAAGAGGGGTCGGATTCCCCTGGAACTGGAGTTCTCCTGGAATTGGAGTTTCAGACGGTTCTCCACTTTACTGCTTTCGCCACCATGTGGGTGCTGGGGATCGAACCCGGGTCCTCTGTAAGAGTGTCAGGTTCTTTAACACAGGCCTTCCTTCAGCCCCATGGTAAGCCATTTTGATCTTCAGGGTTCTCCATAGGTTGTTTCCATAGTGGTTGTACGAGTTTAACATTCCCACAGCAGTGGATGAATGTTCCCTTTCCCCAACCTCTCCAGCATGTTGATATCATGTGTTTGTTTTTGATCCTAGCCAGACTGTTTACTGAGTGAGATGTTTTTAAGAGGGATCATGAAGTGTTATGTGTCTTCTGTGCTTGGCTTACTTGATTTAACATGATGTCCTACAAGTTCATTCATCAAAAATTTTCTTCTTTTTAAGATATTTTTTTTTTTTTTTTTTTGGTTTTTTTTTCTTTTTTTTTTTATTTATTTCTGTATGTGTATCAATGTACTGTCTGCATGCAGGTCTGTGCACCCGTGTCGTGCAATGCCACGGAGGTCAGAAAAGGGTCTTGGATTCCCCTGGAGCTGGAGTTCTCTGAATTGGAGTTCAGACAGTGCGGCCGCCCGTGGTGCTGGGGACGACCCGGTCCTCTGCAAGAGCGGTCGGCGCTTTACCGTAGGCCATCTCTCAAGCTCCAGCATTTTTCTTTTTCTTTTTTTTTTTTATTGATGCTTTGTGCATTTCATACATATTCCAATTCAGTTCAGGCACATTTCCTTTCCCTCCCCCCCGCACCCCCCCCCCACAACACCGCCCCAGGCACGCCCCACTCCCCGCGCCCACCACCCCCCCCTGCGCACCCCCGCACCCCAAACCCGGTCCCTCCCGCCCCCCACAACCGCGCCCCCCACCGCACGGCCATCTCGCCAGCCCAGCGATTCTCGCTTTTTACATTCTCTGCTTGCCGCGCCATTTCCCCAATCCACCTCCATCCACACCACCGCCTCGGCACCATCCATTTCCCCCCTTCCCCCCGCCCCGCCCCCCCACCCCCCCCCCACCCCCCAGCCACCTCCCCCCCCGCACCCCCCCCCCCCACCCTCCACCCCATCCCAGATCATGCATTCTGCCATAACTGTCCTGTATCTTTTTCTCTAGTTTTTTTTCATTTTTTAGCTATAAGTGATAATCCAGAGTACAAGCATCCTTCGTGCAAAACCAATCTCAGGCTGTTGTGCCCAAACCCCACACCCCCACCATCCAGTGGGGGGGTGATGGGTTGTTCGTTCAATCAAGTTGATCAAATGAGTGTCCAGACTACATTGCTGTAGTTTCAATCACTTCACCAATTGCAGCCCTTACATTCTACCATGCCCCTCTTCCGCAGATTGTTCCCTAGGCTTAGAAAAGAGGGCACAGGTGGATGAGAAGCAAAACAGTCCACTGTCTCTGGAGCTGTTGTCTTGACTCTGGTCCATTTCTGGCTGTTTTCCTTTCATGGCTGACAGTTTGTCAGGAATAACCTTTCAATCCTACTAATGAAGCACAAGCAATTAGATATAGTATATAGTTTTAACCAGCACTAATAGTTTATGGTAGGTTACTTTAGCAAAGACACATATGTTTGGATGATATGTTAAATGCATGAATTACATTTTTCCCCTGTTAAATATGACAGGGTCTTACTGTGGCTTATAACATCTCCTAACCTGTTGAGGATGTAAGCTTGTGGCATACAGCCATGGGTTATTCTCCAAGGAGAGAGTTCATAGCCAATTAGATTTGGGATATACAGGCACATGGCTGCCTCTGCTGCACAGTATTCCAGGCAGGTGAGGTGTAGCTGGTGCTGACGTTGGAGTCTTCTTGACTCAAGGAGCCCGTATTTGCTTTATTGGTTTAGTGGCCTTTGGTAACACTCTCTGGCAGCCAGAGGCCATCTTTACACTTGCATGTGCGGTCTCATACATCCCTCCCATGTTAACGTCAGGTCTTCTGACAGCAGGGTTCTTATCACTCTCCTCCGCAGGTATCCCAACTTAGGGCAAGGGAGCCCTTACCTTTTGTGGGGGCTTGGACTCCCTGGCCAACATCCCCCTGGTAGAACAATCCATTGCTGATGTCAGAGCTCCTGCTTAAATATACTTTGCCTAAGTGCATAGCCCAAGGACTTTAGTATTATTTGGTTCTGACAGAGAATAATCCTTTTCAAGTTCTATGTCTATTAGTCAATTAAAGAAGCAGTTTTACCGGTTTTATAAGATATTACCTCTATAATAGTTGTCTCCAATTTACAGTTGGAGAGCGACCTCATCATCGTCATATTTCTCCTTGTTCTGATGGGGCGGGGGAGGCAAGAAAGTCTCTCATATCAAAAACTTTGTGGCACCTAGAAGTAAGTTTCATTGGACTCATTATATAAATAGTTGTTACATGTAAGGATCCACAGAGGGGTTCGATGTTATGGCAATCTGAGGCTTTTCTCCTTTCAATGTTCAGACGGGTCAACCTTTCAGTTGGCACTGTTAAGTAAAGTAACACAGTCCAGAAAAACAAACGACAAATGGTGTCCCCTATGTGGATGCTAGTACCAACACCCAGATATAAATATTTCTCATGGAGAGGTAAAGAACAACACAGAAAGACTGCATCAGAAAACGGACTGAAATGGTGAATTGGGAAGGGGGAGGGTGGGTGAGAGGACACGGGTATATATTTGATTAAGGCATTTTAATTGACGTGAGTTCAACAAGTACCCAGTTTGCACTAGACACTGTCTACAGGATACATGGTGTTTTAGGACTTAGTAAAAGTAAATATGTGTATATTAAAAGCATTGGTTATAGACTCGAATAAAACGGTAATGCATCTGAGTTAAATGGAGATATAATTTGCTGTTGTCCACATTTATTTAATAAAATCTGTAGAGCAATTGACTTTGGGATTGGCACATACAATGTTCTCTATAATTTCTCTGTTGTACAGTAACAACTTGTAGCATTCTCTTTAAGATGATTTAACGTAAAAATTAAGTTTGCTTCCCAAGTTAATCATATATAGTCCCCCAAAACAACATGGGTGAATTTGATGAAATCTTTGCCTTGATTCCACCCTATAGTTATGTATAATACAACTGCCTTCTGGAGACTCATGGGTTAAAAAAAAGGGGGGGGGATACAGAAAGACATGAAACTTTTTCGTCAAAAACCTTGCAATTCAAATCTTAAAACTAACTACAGGAAAAGATTTGTTTGTTCCAACAGGACAAAATGTCACCAACTTAATGGCTGAGAAAGAAAAGATACAGCTTTGCATTGAGTAGTATGTACCAAAAAGTGCATTGTCTTTATTCTTTTACCAAACAGCATAAAATATACATCCATTGATGAACACTTTGTGTGTGTGTGTGTAGCATTTTTTTATTCTTTCATCAAAGAGCACAAAATATGTATCCATTGATGAACACTTTCTTGGCCATTGTGAACAGTCCTGAAATACTTACTGGAGTCCACTGGTTTCCTCCACACTGATTTCCTTGGCTTCGCTCTCGTTGAATAATATGCACTTTTAATTTTGGGAGGAGCTTACATATTGATGACTTTGCTGATTTTCATTCTTGCCTAATCAACTCCTTTTTCTCCACATCTTTACCAGCACTTATCTTTCTTTCTTTTTTTTTTTTAGCATTTACCTTTCATGAATTTAATGGCAGCCACTCTAACAGGCATGTGGTGGTATTTCAGTGTTTAATTTGTATTCTCAGATATATTTCTCAGTGATTTTGAGCATCTTCTCCCTGTCTATTGGTTATTTGTATGTCTTCTTTTAAGAAAGCTCTATTTGAATCCATTTTCATTTTTAAATTGGGTTATTTTCTCACTTCTTACTGAGCAATACCCTTTACTTCTTTGGATATTTACCTCTTGTTTCTGTCCCCATAAGTTGTTTCTCTACTCTGTTGATTATTTGGCCATCCCCATTAAGCACAGATGGAAAGCACAGTAATGAAACAAAATCTTTATTATCAACTAGATTGTATGTGTGTGTATGCGTATGTGTATGCATCTATGTATGTGTATGTGCGTGTATGTATATGTGTGTGTGGGAGGGCATGTGTGTGTGTGTGTGTGTGTGTGTGTGTGTGTCATTACAAGCACCCTGTCTCAAGGCCTTCCTGGCCCCTCTGGATAAAGCCACTTCAGCTGCTGTGTACATCTCCCCCAACCTTCTCAAGTTTCTGAAACCTTTGTTGTTTTTGCTCTTTAGCTATGTTTGACTGCTAATTCATACTTGGCTAACTTACTTACTAATTTTGTAGATAAAAATTCAGGAAGCATATCATTATTAGTAGGTGAGTATAATCAGTTATTTTCTTTAAACTTGTTCTTCTCCTTGGTCCTATTCTAATATAGCTGTTTTAATTTTTTTAGGTTAAAAAATTTTTTTTAAGTCAGGATTCATTTCTTTTTTAATTTTTTTAAATTTTAATTTTTTTATGTGTATGAATGTACTGTCTGCATGTAGGTCTGTGCACACGTGTCGTGCAATGCTGCGGAGGTCAGAAGTGGGTGTCAGATTCCCCTGGAACTGGAGTTAAAGATGGTTCTCAGCCACCATGTGGATGCTGGGGATCGAACCCGGGTCCTCTGCAAGAGCAGTTGTCACTCTTAACCGCTAGGCCATATCTCCAGCCCCTTAATTTTTTTAAATTTATGTCTATGCCTGTGTCTGTGTGAGTATCTGCCACAAGTGTGGCAGGCCAGAGGAAATGTTGTATCCCTTCGAGCTGGAGTTACAGGCAGATGTGAAGCACCTGAATTCTGTACTAGGAACCAAACTAAAGTTCTCTAGAAGAGCAGTAAGCGTTCTTAACTGCTAAGTCATCTCTCTATCCTCAAACAGCTTTTGTAATTCTTTATTGTTTATTAGCGTTATGTACAACCATGAATGTATTAAGTCTCTCTCTTTGGGGCTTAAACTATTGTCCAGTGGGAAATGATCACATTATATTGATTGCTTCTGATCTCAGAGACAATGTTTTTCATGAACTAACTTGCTTCCTTTTCTTTTAGTCTCTTCCCTAAGGAAAAAATCACAACCTAGAGTATCGGGGTTGAATGGCCCCATGACTTTGCCCCAAGGACAAACACAACAAGCTAGCCTTCTCTGTGATGATTGTCCCAATCAATTGCTTATTATTGAGATGGTTTTAATAGCTCAATTTGTCTGTAGAAGACAACAATGCACATGGGTAAAGCTCCAAGCAGCACAAAATATACACAGCAAGTCTCCTCCATCACTGATGTCCAACCCTCTGGCTCATTTCTTGAGAGGAGCATGCCCAAGTCTTTTGATGCAGGAAGAACAAGACGGGGTCGCGAGAGGGAAGTGCCAAGATGCCCAGAGTCTCTTCAGAATGGCCGTCGGCAGGGGCGTTATTTTTTTTTTTTGTTTTTTTTTTTTTTTTTTTTTTCTTTTTTTTTCTTTCTTTTTTCTTTCTTTCTTTTTTTTTTTTTTTTTTTCTTTTTTCTTTGAGACAGTGTTCTCCCTTTAGTCCCAGCTGGCCTGGAGCTCACTATGTAGACCAGGTGGAACTTGAACTCCCAGAGATCCACCTGCCTCTACATCCCAAGTGCTGGGATTAAAGGCGTGTGCCATTACACATGCCTTCATTTTCTTTTCCTTTTCCACTCCAGGTTCAACCCTTTTGCTCCAGCCATGGCTGCGATCCAGTCCTGCACTGAACTCAGGATTTGTTCTTAAGCCTCCTCTGTGGGTATTAACTCTGGTGGTCTTCCCTGGTGGGAGCTCTTCACAACCTCACCAAAGCCTGCATGGTGGGGCTGCATGGTCTTTCCCAGGTACAGCCTCTGGCCAGGTCATCAGCATTTCCCCAGCCAGACAAGATGGTGCTGGGATCCTTCACTCCCTCCCGTCTCATCTTGTGTATTTGTTGTCACTACTAAACCATAAGATCCAAGAAGGAAGGACTCTTCAAAATTAAATTCTAGGCTCTGCTCAGCCATTAGTAATGGTGTGGCCCAGAGAAACCTACAAAGCCTCCCAGGTCATGGGCTTCTCGTCTATTGTTCTATTTTTGAAAAAAAAAATATAGCTGACTTAAGAAGGAAATATTAATGCCTGCTCCTCTAAGTGTCTCCCTTGTGTATAGATGAAAATAGAAAACTCAAGTAAATAATGTTACTGGAGGCTCCCAAATACAAGCCCAATGGAAAAATAAAGAATTGTGTAAGAAAGCTTATGAAGTAAGCACTAGGAATTATAAATTGGAATGATTAGTATTCAGGTTCCGTGTTTAGCTAATGTATATAGCCACCCCCTTCTTTCTAGCAAGTGACTTGCAAGATGGTTAAATTTGTGAACTTTATTGATGTTTTTTATTTCAAAAGAAATAAAAATCCCTGCAGTTTTCTTAAAGGGTGGTGTAACAGGAGCTGTGTCATGCACTCTCTCAGGAGGGTGATTGAGAGCTTGTGACCTTGTTGGAACAGTAAAAATGTCTAGTAGATAATCAGCAATATGTTCTTTTAAGAAAGCATTTCACTTAAATCCTGTTAAAGTAGACTTTAATATTCATAAGGGGATAAGAGTGACATCTGAATTAATCTATCATGTAGAATTCTGTGGCAAGAATTAAACAAAGCCCTGGAACTGAATATTTCAGTGGAAAATTTTCTTCAAAAAACCAGAAGAAAAAAATAGAAATAATTCAGTCTTTTAGGGCAAAGAAATAAGTTTAAAAAAATTCCCAGACCACATATGTAAATGTACACTAACAGAAAAAGGGAACGCAAAACATTCACAAAAGTTTTCCTAATGAGGGGTTAACGTTATGTAAATAACACTGACCCTGTAAAAAGAAATGGTTGGCTACAAAAATCATCTAGAAGATATGGAATTTAGGCAAATGAGTTTCCAAAAAGAAAGAGAAGTAAAAAACTTGCTTTTGTTTCTTCCAGTTGTTTTCTAGGAGAACTCTACAAAAAAATTAGAGAGATGGTTCTGAGGTAAAGAGCACTGGCTGCTCTTGCAGAGGACCAGAGTTCAATTCCCAGCACCCACAAAGCAGCTAACAACTGTCCATAACTCCAGTTCAGAGGATCCAACATCCTCTTCTGACCTCCTCAGGGATTAAATAACACAGGTGAATGCCATACATTCAGGCAATACACTCATGCATAAAACATAAAAATAACAAATATAATATTTTTTAGAACTAAACACCATATTTGCATTTTATTAAGTAAGTATAACATTAATAGCAAATACATAGCAAAGCTCTATAAACAGTAAATCTGGAGACAGATATGATTTGTCAACTAAAATGAAAAACTCTGAACTAAGATATGAGCCACCAAACTGAGTAGTTCCTTGAAAGAACATTAAATCCAACTAAGGACATAGCTCGGGAGTAGAATGTTTGCCTCTTCTGCATAAGGTACCACCACGCATGTGGGCATATGTACAACAGACATGCAGATGCGCAGACATACGTACAACAGACATGCAGACGCACAGATATATGTACAACAGACATGCAGACGTGCAGACATACGTAAAATAGACATGCAGACACCCAGACATACGTACAATAGACATGCAGACACACAGACATATGTACAACAGACATGCAGACCCGCAGACATATGTACAACAGACATGCAGATGCACAGACACATGTACAATAGACACACAGACACGCAGACATATGTACGATAGACATGCAGACACACAGACATATGTACCACAGACATGCAGACACACAGACATATGTACAATAGACATGCAGACACACAGACATATGTACAATAGACATGCAGACACACAGACATGTACAACAGACATGCAGACACGCAGACATGTACAACAGACATGCAGACATGCAGACATATGTACACCAGACATGCAGACATGCAGACATATGTACACCAGACATGCAGACACGCAGACATATGTACACCAGACATGCAGACACGCAGACGTATGTACACCAGACATGCAGACACGCAGACGTATGTACAACAGACATGCAGACACACAGACATATGTACAACAGACATGCAGACACACAGACATATGTACACCAGACATGCAGACACACAGACATACGTACTAGATGAGCAAACGAGTCATTAAATAGAGTATCAAAAAGTAAGAAGAGCGAGCTATTAACCAAATGGAACTTACTTTAGAAATGTAAGTAGAAGCATGTCATCAGGCTTGTGTTTTCATATGGGTTCTGGGAATGAACCCAGGTCCTTGGGTTTGCACAAGCATTTTATGCACTGAGCCATCCGTCTCCCCAGCCCTAACTGCTGTTTAAAAGTAGAGTGAGAAGCTGGACAACATTACTGTTATATTTCTGTTTATCTGAAAGCAACTATGTTGTTATAATGTAAATCTCTTAACAGGCTCTAGAATCGATCCACCACTTACTCTCAGATTCTGTAATTACTGTATATGAGTGGAAAGTATATATACATATTTTAGAGTAATATAAAGTTAAAGGAGGAAAATGTGAATTCCAAAACATAAAAGAAGACTGAGAGAAAGATGCAGGATAGTTATGGCAGAGTGCATGATTTGGGGTGGGGTGGGGAGAAGGGAAAGGGGAATATGTCTAAACTGAGCTGAGAAATGTCTGAAATACACAAAACATCAATAGAAGCATAAAAAAGAATAACAATTTAGAAAAGTAAAGGGCCAGGCGTGGTGGCACACGCCTTTAATCCCAGCACTCGGGAGGCAGAGGCAGGTGGATCTCTGTGAGTTCAAGGCCAGCCTGGTCTACAGAGCGAGCTCCAGGCCAGCTGGGACTAAAGGGAAACCCTGTCTCAAAAATACCAAAAACAACAAAAAAAGTAGAGTGATAAGATCTTTTGCAGATCATTTTCAAGTTTATTAAAGAAAAAACCCAAACATGCTTTCTGTATACGTCAGCATAATGTTTTAGATATAAAAAGTAAAGTAACAAAATAGGAGATAAAAACACAAGTAAAGTGGGGCTGGAGAGATGGCCTAGTGGTTAAGAGTGCTGACTGCTCTTGCAGAGGACCTGGGTTCGATCCCCAGCACCCACATGGCGGCTGATAACCATCTGTAACTCCAGTTCCAGGGGAATCTGACACCCTCTTCTTACCTCCGCGGCATTGCACGACACGGGTGCACAGACCTGCATGCAGACAGTACATTCATACACATAAATAAATAAATAAATAAATAAATAAATAAATAAATACATAAATAAAAAAACAAAAAAACCCACCAGTAAAGCTTTTTAAAAAGGAAGACTTTTTGTAGCAATAGACTCAAATCTCAAGGATGGCATCTCTACACTAAAACAAAACAAAGCCTTCATGGGTGTAAAAGTACCACAAGCCAGTTCAAAAAATAAACTGGTGTCAGTGTTGCAAAAAGTTATTTGTCACTCGTATCATCAAGGACAGACTTACCTCCATCTTAACTAAGAAATAAGAACATGTCTGTTAAGCAAATAAGAAAAAAACTAAGCAAAAATGTGGACAGTATAACATCATAGGCAGAAAGGTAAGGCTGACCACGTTTTGGTATATAAAGAGATGTTCATCTGCACTCATGGGAAAAGAGATGCTAGCTAAGCAACACCACACTGTGAACTCAAATATTTGGTACTTCTCATCAGGAGGTAAAGTTCATGTTCTCGAATCTGGATTTTCTAACGTCAGAGGCAACAGAATACAGCATAGCTTCTCCCATAACAATTTCTGAGCCCAGACATTAAGGAACTGGCAATTTCCTCTTCCTGTCTCTTTCTCTTCACAGTCAGCTGCCATAGGTGAGGAAGCTTGTGCTTTCTGCTGAAGTCCATGTAGATGAGAATCAAGTCCTGTGGGTAAAAGTGAAAATCCTCCCCCATCAGCCAAGCCCAGTCAATCCACAGGGAGCAAAGATTCGAGGTCCTCAACATTCTTGCTAACCTGGAAGATTCTGAGTGGATAAAATGGTTTGCTTTGTTATAAGCCACAGTGGGCTGATTTGAGAAGTTCTTTCAAAATATAGCAATAGATAACTGGGCAGCTATTGTTACTATACTTCATTTTATGTGTATGAGTGCATTGCCTGCATGTGCCTAACTGCACCCATGTCATGTGGAAGTCAGAAGAGGGTGTTGAATTCCCATGGAACTAGAGTTATGAACAGTTGTTAGCTGCCACGTTGGTGCTGGGAATAGAACCTGGGTCTTCTGCAAGAGCAGTCACTGCTCTTAACTGCTGAGTCATCTCTCCAGACCCTGTGCCTTTTTCTAATGATTATTTTATTTTTATTTATGTGCTTGTGTGTGTGTCTGCTATGTGTGTACGGATACCATTGGAGGCCAGAAGAGGGCAGGCATTGAATCCCTGGAGCTGGAATTACTGGCAGTTTGAGCCCCTGCCCCCTACCCCTCATAGTTGTTGGAAACCGAACTTGAGTCCTTTGGAAGAGCATCAAGTACAGCTTCCTGATCAAATGAGTGAGAAGTATAATATGTGAAATAGCAAAATGAAATTACAAGCATTTGTACATGGGGTCATGTCCCTTTTTGACCATCACAATTTTTCTTAACACATTTTATCCTTCAGAAAAGAATACTGATACAGCTGAAGTATTTCGAACACAAATATGGAAAATCATATTTGATTGTACTTATTTAATGCATATTAAATTTAATGCATATTTGAATGTACTTATTTAATGGCTTCATATCCAAGAAAATTTTCCGTAACCTCCGGATATAAAATAACACACAAACCAAACACTTACTGGCAATAAATCATAAAGAAATTAATTTTAAAACAATTATTTGGTATATATGCAATTTTACTGGTTTCAAAGGCTAAAGCAAATCTGTGTACCAATATTACTTTTTTTACATAAATAATTGATTCTTGGCTGAATACTTGATACTGCAAGATTCAGAGCATCTTTAACAGTTTTCAGAGTTGATCAGTTATATCATTTGATTTTATTTTGCGCTTTACTTTCTTTTAGAGTCAAGCTAAATTCCCAACCCTAATGATTTGATCTTATAATCATCAATGGCGATAATGCTGATTCATAGAGATATGTAGTTAGAAAACCTAAATAAACATAAGTATGTTTGAAGCCATTTTAGAAATTACTAGAAATTCTGTTCTTATCTTAAGCCAAAATTAATTTAATAATTTTTAAAAAATAAGACTCAAGTTAGCAATTCAAACAGCAGGTTTTTTTTTAAATCAAACATTCGAGGGAGCTGGACAGATGGCTCAGTGGTTAAGAGCAGCAGCTGCTCTTGCAGAGGACCTGGGTTCAAGTCCCAGCACCCGCATGGTGGCTGAGAACTGTCTGCAACTCCAGCTCGGGGATCCAATGCCTGCATGATGCAGGTGCACTTACACACATACAGACAAGACATTCACACACATAAAATAATAAAGTATTTTAAAAATCAAATATTTGAGGAGCTGGCTCAGTGGTTAACAACACTGGCTATTCATTTTATGTGTATGAGTGCATTGCTTGCATGTGCGTAACTGCACCCATGCCATGTGGAAGTTCAGGTCCCAGCACCCGCATGGCAACTAACAACCATCAACAACTCCAGTTCCAGGGATCTGACTCCTGCTCTCCATGGTCCCTGCTCACACGGGGGCACTTATATACATACAGACAAAATATTCGTGTGCAGAAAATAAAAGTAAATAAATAAATGGAAATTGAAAACCAGACATTGGAACACGACACAGCCCAGAGATTTGCTAATTGATTCTTATACACTGAAGAGTTGGTGATAGGAAATGTGAAAGTTTTGTTTTCCCCAGGTAAGCCATTATCTTTCAGTAAGAGCTAAAACTTTGTATATACAGTGAAAATACTGCAATGTCCTTGAGTGTGAGCTGAGGTGTCTCAGGCAGAGTTTGCTGGTGCTGCTCCGCACGAGGGTCTGCTTGGTACAGAGTACCCAGCTTTCATATTTGATACCAAGACTTGAAAGAAGTTTGGTGATAGGTCATGGGTGAGCACTGACAGACGCAACTTTGCTTCATTACATGTTTGGTTTTGAATTAATTTTTTGGTCATCATACATTTGAAACCTTTAACTGTTGTCATTAGTTTTTGCAAGCCCCATATTGTTATGTGATCCTATTGTTTAAGAAGCTGGGATTTAACGCACAGGAAGCATTGACAATAATTCTCTAACTATTCCAGTATTACAGTGAGGAAAAAAAAAATGAGTGAATCCTTGCAAATTTAGTGCCAAAGAAGGATAACGATTATATAAACCTCCCTTCCACCCTTGCTAGGGATCTAACCAGCACATGGAGCTGGTTATGCAAACGTCTACCACTGAGCTACATGATGCATCTCCATCCCTAGATGGTAACTTTCATAAATGGCCTTCAGACCCTCACCACTTCCTCCTGAGAGATGATGAAATAGAAACAGGAGAAGCTTTGTGCACGCACCTTTGGATGACAGTGCTTTCCTCAGCCTTGGAAACTGCCTTCAGCACATACTGCTCCTTGTCCAGATAATGACTAAAACATTCCAAAGATACTTTTGTTTGCTCATTTGTCCATGGGGCTTGCTTTTTACAGGACCTTGAACAAAAGGTTTTTCTTTATCAGTTGTTACATGTTTGCTTCCAAGACACATATGCATACACACCCTGTGTTACAATACCTTCAGCCTCCCAGTTGACCAGTCTCAGAGCACATTGTTTTGACCTTTGACAGCTGGTGAGAAAGGGTGTTAGAGAAGAGGAAGAGAGAAAGTCACATGGTTCTGAAACACAGGTTCAACAACAGAGGTCAGCCAGCAGCCACAGGGCACACAAGCCAACGCGAAACACAGGAGAGGAAGCTTTAGAGAAAGAGCAAGAAAGTCTAGGGTGTCCAGGAAAGCATGCTCAGAGTTAGTTTTCTTAAAACCCTTCAATGAAGAATGCAGGCATCAACTATTCTCCCTAAATTGTAAACTAACAAAACAGAAGTGACTCCTTTGAAAAATATCCAGAAATAACATAACAAAAGCCAAGAGTGAGTTGTACATCTCAGCCCCTTGATTTGCCTTTGGAAGAGTTTTGAAAGGGCAGTTTTATTTTCCATCAGCTTTCACACACATAACAGGTAACACTCACATGTACACGCATGCCATGTGCACACTTGTCACCTGTCCAGTTTCTGGCATTTTACAGTCTCTTTTTTCCATGCTACTTTTGAAACATACAGAGCAGGCTTCTGAGAGGCGAGCCAGTATCAAGAGCATGAGTTTATGCAGTAGCTGACTTCCTGGATCACCTTAAGAACCAGGATAAATAAACAAAAGTTGGTGTATCTACACAGTGGGATACCATTCAGCCTTTTAAAAGAAAGAAATCCTGTTACTTGGAATAATATGAATAAACTTAGATGATATTAAATGAAAGCATCCAGGCAGAAAATGACAGAAGGCACATTTCTGACTTTTTTTTCCAGCCAAGGCATTGTTGTAATTGCCTATATGTAATATTTAAACATCAAGTACCCTAGGATTAATAAAATTAATCTATTGTTAAAACCAGATCATCGTCATTACCTGGAGCCACATTTAAGTCTCTGTCCCTTTCCTTAACCAGCAATATGTTACATAGTGTCTTGAGTGTCTCTCAATAGCTTCATAGCAGGATTCATAGGAAGACTGGCTTCAAGATGGAGTGAAGCAATTCCTGTGAGGTATTTAGTACAAATCCTGGCACAGCCTAAAGGTATAAAAATGCCAACACTGGTCTACCTCACTGAAATGACTTCTCTAGCTTTGTATTGGATCTCATTTCAAAATAATAAACCATATTCCCCATTACTCTTCATGCAACACATAGTTTTTATGATCCTCTGTGTCCAAAGAAATTGTGTCTACAGCAAAAAAAACAAAAACCTCACAGAGTGAAATGGAACTGGAAGGATCACAGAGGGCCTAGTGTTGGGACTTCTTGGAAGCGTCTTAACTGGGACGTTAGACAGGAACTGCCACCAACACTATTCATCATGCAGTCGGGGGGGGTGGAGAGTTCTATTCATCATGCAGTTGGGGGGGGGAGTTCTGATCAACTGAAGATGCCACGGGGACCAGGAGGGGATTGCAAAGAGGTCCTGGCTGGTTCTCAATTCCTAGTTCTCATTAACAGTCACGAGGAGCAGAGACGCTGGTTCTGTTCCAGAACCTTCCAATTTGTGTGAGAGAAGGGTCTCAGAAAAAGCTCCACTTGAGTTTTCCTGTCACGCCAAGGAATGTCAGTGGGTTGTTCGTTGATTAGTGATTCTAATCCTGAACATAGTTTGGCATGTATAAACCTCCATCTGCCCACACGATTTGTCTCAGCCTTTTTAACTATGTGGTTTTAGTAATAAAATTAGGATGCTTTCAGGTGAGATGCATGGTAAAAGTAAATTACCCCCTTTAAATTAAGGAACGTACACTAGGAAAATTAACATTAGCAAGCAGCTCATAATGTGTGCCACTAACAGTTGCCTCACTTCCCTGGTTCCTAAAGTAACAGATGGTGCTGTCATTTCTTTTTTTTTTTTTTAAATTAGTTTTTATTGATGCTTTGTGCTTTCATACATTTTTCCAATTCAGTTCAGGCTTATTTCCCTTTTCCCCCCCCCCCACCCCATCCCAGATCATGCATTCTGCCATAACTGTCCTGCATCTTCTCTCAGTTTTTTTTTTCATTTTTAGCTATAAGTGATAATCCATGAGTACAAGCATCCTTCATGCAAAACCTATCTGCAGGCTGTTGTGCCCAAACACCTACAGCCCCACCATCCAGTGGGGGGTGACAGGTTGTTTGTTCAATCAAGTTGATCAAATGAGTGTCCAGACTACATTGCTGTAGTTTCACCATTCACCCCAATCGCAGCCCTTACATTCTACCACGCCCCCTCTTCCGCAGGTTGTTCCCTAGGCTTAGAAAAGGGGCACAGGTGGATGAGAGGTAAAACAGTCCACTCTCTCTGGAGCTGTTGACTTGGACTCTGGTCAATTCTGGCTGTTTCCTTTCATGGGCTGACAGTTTGTCCAGGAATAACCTTTCGATCCTACTAATGAAGAACAAGCAATTAGATATATAGGTATTTAAGCAGCACTAATAGTTATGGTAGGTTACTTTAGCATAGACACATGTTTGGATATGTTAATCCATGAATTACAATTTTCCCCCCTGTTAAATATGACAGGGTCTTACTGTGGCTTATAACATCTCCTAACCTGTAGAGGATGTAAGCTTGTGGCATCAGCCATGGGTTATTTCTCCAAGGGGAGAGCCAATAGCCAATTAGATTTGGGATATACAGGCACATGGCTGCCTCTGCTGCACAGTATTTCCAGGCAGGTGAGGTGTAGCTGGTGCTGACGGTGGAGTCTTGCTTGACTCAGGGAGACCCATATTTGCTTTATTGGTTTAGTGGCCTTTGGTAACACTCTCTGGCATTCCAGAGGCCATCTGTACACTTGCATGTGTGATCTCAATACATCCCTCCCACCTTGCCTCTAAGTTGGGATACCTACAGGAGGAGAGGCAATAAGACCCTGCTGCCGAAGACCTGACGTTAACATGGGTGCTGTCATTTCTAATCCTGCTGTGCAGCTTGCCTAACACCACAACTGCAGACCTAACTGTGGCTGGAAGAATCCAGACAGCTCCTTGAAAACTCAGCAATGTTGGAGGGCATTGGCTGCAAATGTGTGACTTCTGAGACTGCTGGGAAAGTCTTCAAAAGAAGCGACTGCAGATTGTGAGCTGAGGTACTGCTTAGCATCCTGTTTTTCTCAGCCAACTCTTGGTACCTCTGAAGAGGCTCTCTTCATTTGTTCGACTCCTCCCGTTCCCTTTTATTCCTTTAAGTGCTTTAGGAAAACACACGCATAGTATTTACAAATTTATTACATCTCTCTTGCCCTTCATTAGTCTTCATTGGTTACTAAAAAGGAGAAAAAATGAGAAACTTTAGGCACTAGATCTCTATAATATTAATTCTCCCAATAATATTTAAAATTAATAGCAGACAATCATGTATTAGTTAATAATTCAGGAAACCAGCAGTTTTATATCAGAGAAGTTCTTGTAAGATAATAAAGAACAAAAAAGGCACAGTAAGTGCAGTGAAGTTACAGACGCAGTTAGCATTGATTTAGTGTGGTTGACTGTTATAATTTTCCATAAGCTAGAATCTATTTTAGGTGGGGATTGGCCCCAGTTTTTTCCACTATTGCATTGCCAGCCTAGCGGTTAAGAGTGCCAACCGCTCTTGCAGAGGACCCAGGTTCGATCCCCAGCACCCACATGGCGGCTAAGAACCGTCTGTAACTCCAATTCCAGGAGAACTCCAGTTCCAGGGGAATCCGAGACCCTTTTCTGACCTCCGGGGCATTGCACGACACGGGTGCACAAACCTACATGCAGACAGTACACTCATACACATACAAAAATAAATAAAATAAAAAAAAATGGCCAGAAAAGGATGAGGCTCAGGGAATATTTGCAAAGTGAATGGTTTCTTGATATACCAAGTATCAAGTGATATGAGCATGGTATGAGGTTCTGAGTACAATAAAGTTTCAGTATTAAAAGTATCCAAAGCTTACATACAGCCCAGGTTGCAGGGGCAGGGCAAGGTGGCTCATTAGGTCAATGTACTTGCCAATAAGCCTGACTACCTGAATTCCATTCTAAAACCTACTGACTCCTGCAAATTGACCTGTGACTTCTATATGTGAGCCATGGAAACCCTTCTAAATAATAAACAAACAAACAAATAAAGTAAACAATTAAAAAAAGAAAGGCAGGCACAAGACCAGCATGCACCCCGCCAAGTGAATGGACTTCACCTGTGTCCTGTTGAACATCAACCTGCAAAAGTCCAGGTGAGGCCTGCCTGCCTCGGGGCTTTGGGCACCCCTGTGCCCCGAGGAGGCCTGGTTTTGCCTGGGACCTTCCAACTTTCAGGTCTCACCGTGCGTCTTGGGTGGAGTTAGACATGCTCCACACAGCATAAGACCAGTGTGCGCCTAGTGCGTGGTATGAGTTGGCTAATAGGGTTAGCAACCCACCCCCAACCCCCAGCCTGGGGGAGCAGCAGTGCAGAGGATCTACCAGGCACAGTATTAGTGATTATAGTCTGTGCAGACAACATTGAGGCACCAGAACCCAAGAAACAAATAAACAAATAAATCCACATGCCAAAGACACAAAAAAACAACAACATGGGAAAAGTTCATAATAAATCCACACTGAACTCTACCAACCCTACAGAAGAATCCTACAATGAGATCTCCCTGGAGGAAACCAAGACACAGACTTTAGAAAAATAATTGTGGACACATTCAAAGAAATTAGAGAACTAAGGGAAGAGAATGAAAAACTCAAGGAGTACCAAGAGGGTGATAATGACAATCATTGGAAAGAACTAAGGGGAGAGATTGAAAAACTCAAGAAGGACCTAGAGGGTGATAATGACAAACATTGGAAAGAACTAAAGGGAGAAAATGACAAACTCTGGAAGGAAGTGGAAATGCTGAAAAGATCCCAGGCTGAAATGGAAAAAAGAAAATGACCAATGAACCAAGGGCCTACAAGATGAGAATGACAGGCTCCAGAAGGAAGTGGAAACACTAAAGAAATCACAGGATGAAATGAAAAAGGAAATTGATCATTTATCCAATCAACAGGAAAGGATAGGAAAAAGCCTCAGAAGCAGAATGGTAGAAGCAGAAAAAAGAATATCAGACCTGCAGGATAACATGGACCAACTAGAATGCTCAAGAATGATTATGAAAAACTTAAAAAAAAAACAAAACACAAGAGTGGAACACCAGGAGATGAGGGACACTATGAAAAGACCAAACCTCTGCATCATAGGGATAGAGGATGGAGAAGAATCCCAAGACAACACTATTGACCCGATATTCAATAGGATAATAGAAGAAAATTTCCCCAAACTGAAAAAAGATAAACCCATACAAATACAAGAAGCACATAGAACACCAAACAGACAGGATCAGAAAAGAAATTCCCCACACCATATAATTGTTAAAACACTAGATGCTCAAAACAAAGACAAAATACTGAAAGCCACAAGGGAAAAACAACAAGTTACATATAGGGGGAAACCCATCAGAATCACAGCTGACTTCTCAGTGCAAACTATGAAAGCTAGAAGAATGTGGACCAAAGCATTCCCAGTACTAAACAACTTTAGATGCCAACCCAGGCTACTATACCCAGCAAAAATGCCAATTATAGTTGAAGGAGAAAGAAGAATCTTTCACAACATGAACAAGATGAAAGAATACATGTCTAAGAAACTAACACTTCAGAAAATCCTCAAAGAAATCCAAAGAACAGAAGAAAGGGGAAACTATCCCTAAATGCTTAAAGAGAGAAAGCAAAAAAAAAAAAATCATAACAGAGTAAATATAAACCAAGACCAAGAATGCAAACAAAAAATAAGGTAAAAAAAGCAACACACATCTCTCAATAATAACCTTAAATACTAATGGTCTAAACTCCCCAATCAAAAGGCATAGACTGAGAATGGATTAGGAAACTGAACCCTTCTATATGCTGTCTACAAGAAACCCATCTGACCCTCAAGGATAGACACCACCTTAGAATGAAAGGATGGAAAAAAATATTCCAAGAAAATGGTACCAAGAAACAATCTGGAGTGGCTATTCTAATATTCGACAAAATAGATCTCAAAGTAAAATTAATCAGAAGAGACAAAGAGGGTCATTACATCCTGTCAAAGGAACAATGAACCATGAAGACTTCACCATCCCAAATGTCTATGCACCAAACTCTGGTGCACCTAACTTTATAAACATAACTCTGCAGGACCTCAAGATATAGATTAATCCTAACACACTGATAGTGGGAGACTTCAACACCCCACTGAGCCCCTTGGATAGATCAGCAGGACAAAAAATAAACAGAGAGACATCAGAACTGAACAATACAATACACCAAATGGACCTCATAGACATCTACAGAATATTCCACCCAAATACCAGAGAATATACTTTCTACTCAGCAGCTCACGGAACATTCTCCAAAATCAACTACATACTGGGGCAGAAAAGGAACCTCAATAAATACAAAAGGACAGAAATTATTCCATGCATTCTATCAGACCACAGTGCAATAAAGCTCAATATTAACACTAGAATAAGTCCAACTAGCTTCAAGAACACATGGAGACTAAACAACACAATCCTGAATAACGAATGGGTCAGGGAAAAAATAAAGAGTGAAATAAAAGTATTCATGGAACTGAATGAAAAAGACAATACAACACAACAAAACCTGTGAGATACTTTAAAAGCAGTCTTGAGAGGGAAATTTATAGCCCTAAGTGCTAACATCAAAAACACAGGAAAGGGAACAAATAAACAATCTAACACTTCAGCTAAAAACACTTGAGAGAAACAAAAAAATGAACCCTAAACCAACAGACAGGAAAAATTACAAAAAATCAGGAGCAGCAATAATGAAATAGAAACAAAGAAACATATATCATAAATCAACAAATCCCAAAAGCTGTTCTTTGAAAAAATAAAGCAAAAAAAAAAAAAAAAAAAAAGTTAACCAAAAAAAAAAAAAAAAAAAAAAAAAAAGAGCACCTCCAAATCAATAGTATTCATGATGAAAGGGGAAATATCACAACAGACAAAGGAAAGATCCAGACAATCATATGGGAATACTTCAAAAATCTATACTCCACTAAATTTGAAAATCTAAGAGAAATGGGTAAATATCTGAAATCCTAGGAACCAATAAAGCTTAACCAAGAAGAGATTGACAGTTTAAACAGACCTAGAATATTTGAAGAAATTGAAGATGTAATTAAAAACCTCCCAAATAAGAAAAGCCCTGGTCCAGATGGTTTCATGGTAGAATTCTATAAAACATTTAAAGAAGTCCTACAACCATTGCTACTCAAACTGTTTAGAAGGACACAAACAAAGGGAATTCTTCCAAACTCATTCTATGAAGCCAGCATCACTCTAATACCAGAAACAGGCAAGGGCAAAGATGCAAGCAAAAAGAAATTTAGACCCATCTCACTAATGAACATAGATGCAAAAATTCTCAACAAAATACTTGCAACTTGCATACATATCCACATCAAAAAGATCATCCATCATGATCAAGTTGGATTCACACCAGAGATGCAAGGATGGTTCAACATATGTAAATCAATACATACCATAAAACACATAAATGGCCTGAAAGACAAAAACCACATGATCATCTCAATTGATAAAGAAAAAGCCTTTGACAAGATCCAGCATCCCTTCATGTTTCAAGTCCTAGAGGGAATAGGACTGAAAGGAACATTCCTCAACATGATCAACGCCATATAAAGCAAAACCTTTGGCAACATCATCCTAAATGGAGAAAAATTGGAACCATTTCCCTTAAAGGCGGGAACCCCCCAAGGCTGCCCCCTCTCGCCACTCCTCTTCAACATAGTGCTTGAAACACTTGCTAGGGCAATAAAACAAGAGAAGGAAATTAAAGGAGTACTAACTGGAAAAGAGGAAGTTAAGATATCCCTTTTTGCAGATGATATGATAGTTTACCTAAGGGATGCTAAAAACTCCACCAGAAAACTTCTAGAAATGATTAAGAGTTTTAGTAAAGTGTCAGGCTACAAATTAACCTAGAAAAATCAGTAGCCATTCTTTACACCAACAATAAACAAGTGGAGAAGGAATATAAGAAGACCTTCCCACTCACAATAGCCTCAAAAATAGTATGATACCTGGGAACAAACCTAACCAAAGATACCAAAGACCTTTACAACAAAAATTTTAAACCTCTGAAGAAGGAGATTGAAAATGACATCAAAAGATGGAAAGACCTCCCATGCTCATAGGTTGGGAAAATTAATATAGTAAAAATGTCCATTTTACCTGAACTGATATACAGATTCAATGCAATCCCAATCAAAATCCCTATGAGCTTCTTCACAGACTTGGGAAAAACAATCCTTAAATTCATATGGAAAAACAAAAGACCCTGAATAGGTAAACCAACCCTGAGTGAAAAATGCAATACAGGGGGGATTGCCCTACCAGACTTCAAACTATATTACAAGGTCATAGTCATAAAGACAGCCTGGTACTGGCACAAAAACAAACCTGTTGACCAATGGAACAAAATTGAAGATCCAAACTTGAGCTCATACAATTTCAGCCACCTCATAATTGACAAAGGGGCAAAAACCCTCAGTGGAGGAAGGATAGTATCTTCAGCAAATGGTGCTGGCAAAATTGGATCATCATCTGTAGAAGAACAAAATTAAACCCCTACATTTCACCCTGTACAAAAATAAACTCCAAGTGGATCAAAGATCTCAATGTGAAGCCTGAAACCCTGAAGGTGATAGAAGAAAAAGTTGGCAACAACCTACAAGACACAGGTGTAGGAAAAGACTTTCTAAATCAGACAGCAGCTGCGCAGGAAGTAAGGTCAACAGTTGACAAATGGGACCTCATAAAACTCAATAGCTTCTGTACAGTGAAAGAAACAATCAAGGAGGTGAAGAGAAAATCCACAGAGTGAGAGGAAATCTTTACCAGTGATACATCTGTCAGAGCATTAATGTCAAGGATATATAAACTACTCAAAAAACAAAGAAGTGAGAAGACAAATGACCTCCTCAAAAGATGGAGTAAAGAGCCAAACAGAGTCATCACCAGTGAGGAATTAAAGATGGCTGAGAAACATCTTAAAAAGTGTTCATCATCAGTAATAATTAAGGAAATGCAAATTAAAACCACTCTCAGATATCATATTACTCCAGTACAGCTAGCTAAGATCAAGAAAATGAAAGACAACAGATGCTGAAGAGGTTGTGGGGAAAGGAGAACACTCATCCACTTCTGGTGGGAATGTAAACTTGTACAACCACTATGGAAAGCAGTGTGGAGAACCCTTAAAAGACTCAAAATGAGCCTACCACCTGACCCAGTCTACCACTCCTGGGTATATACCCCAAAGACTCATCCTGCCTCAAAGTTACATGCACATCCATGTTTATTGCAGTTCTCTTCACAATAGCAAAGAGCTGGAACCAACCCAAATGCCCCTCGACAGACGAGTGGATAAGAAAAAATGTGGTACATCTACACAATGGAGTACTATTCAGTGGTAAAGAAAGATGGCATTATGAACTTTGGAGGTAAATGGATGGAGCTCGAAACCATTATGCTGAATGAAGTAACACAGTCCCAGAAAGACAAACAGAGAATGGTTTCCCTCATTTGAGGATGCTAACACCAAATACATGAGATGAAAGGCAAGCTGAATGACATTATGGTTGTATTTCTGTTTATCTGAAAGCAACTATGTTGTTATAATGTGAATCTTTCAATGGGCTCTAGAATCTACCCACCAATTATTTTCAGACTCTGTAATTACTGTATATGGGTGGAAAGTATGTATCCATATTTTAGAGTAATATAAAATTAATGGAGAATTAATGTGAATTCCTAAGCATAAAAAAATAAAGAATGAGAGAAAGATGCAGGATAGTTATGGCAGAATGCATGATCTGGGGTGGGTGGCAGGGAAAGGGGAATATGCCTGAACTGAATTGAAAAATGATGTTTGAAATACACAAAACATCAATAAAAAAAACTCTGGAAAGACTTGGAAAAAGATGCAAGACATATATGTAGAGTGCAGGAACTTAGGTGGGGTGGGGGGCATGGAAAGGGAAGTGACTCTAAATTCAATTAAGAAATGATTTATGATGTATGGAAATAGTTTAATAATAATAAAAATGGAATCTCAAAAAAATAAAAAAAAAAGGCAGGGAATAATTGGAAGAGGAAGGGTGTTTTAAGCTGGAGATGCATTAGTAATCAAAAATCAACAGATAAAATGGAAGGGTAGATAGAATATTCTAGACAAAAGCATAGGATAATCTTAAAAGGCTTGTAGTTTAGAGAGTGAAATTTTAACCACAAGATGCAAAAAAGTTAGGACTTCAGCCAGTAGAGGGAGCCACTGAGGATTGTGGCATTGGAAAACTACTTCCGGACTCCAAGCGGAAGTAGATGAGGACTGAGAATGTGGAGTGATGGCACCCTGTTTGGCAGGGACTGCAGATGTGCAAGAGCGAACAGAGGGCCTGCATGAGAAGCCACGGACCAGGATGGCAGGGATAGTTGTGGTCAACAGGGTGGAGAGAGCGACTTGGTAAGGACAGGAGGGAGTTAGCATCATTACACAATGTTTTTTTCCTCTGGTGTGACATGTATACTCAAGAATCATTTATTGTGGCATTAACTGGAAGAGCAGGAGCAGAGTATGGGAGTTTGGTTTAGAAGATGTTTATTGATGGCCCCAGCTTTGATATTTGCATGGTGATGAATAGCAAGCCTTTGGAACGTAAGGTCAGAGCTCTAAAGAAATGTCAGTGCTAGAGACAAAGTCAGGAATGATTTTCTTTAAGAATGATGAGTGAAGGCTTAAAGGAGCCCACCAGAGCAAACCACGCCAGAGAAAGGGACTAAAGACTGAATGTTAAGAGGTGATTACTTCAGATCAAGTAGAGAAAGAGTAGATTGTTGGGGGAAAATAAGAAGAATATGTAGCCATAGAAACGAAGAGAGAGGCTATTCACAAAGGAGAGAAAATCAGCATGTCTAATGCTGTAGAAGCCTGCGACTTAGCATGCTTTTGGTGCTTGAAGATTTCTTAGGGGGTCTGGAGAGCCTAGCGAACTGGTGCCTATGCCCTGGCAGGGTGTTAAGAAGCAACCATGGGGGCTGGAGAGATGGCCTAGCGGTTGGGAGCGCTGACTGCTCTTGCAGAGGACCCGGGTTCGGTCCCCAGCAACCACATGGCGGCTGAGAACCGTCTGTAACTCCAATTCCAGGAGAACTCCAGTTCCAGGGGAATCCGAGACCCTCTTCTGACCTCCGCGGCATTGCACGACACGGGTGCGCAGACCTACACGCAAGCAGTACATTCATATACATAAATAAATAAAATAAAATTAGGAAAAAAAAAGAAGCAACCATGAGATGAAAGATGGAAGCCAGGCACATCTTTGCTACTGTGAAGACATGAGCAACCAGATAAAAGGAAGATCTCATGATTGCTGGATGAGGTCATAGTACCTAGGACGGTCTTTATTAAGACCCAAGAATAAAGATTTCCAGGAAGGATTAACAGTTCCAGAAAGAGAACACTAAAATGAATGAAACACTGGTGAGACTGTGAGAGCTTGGGCTTATGATGCCTGGGCTCTCTCCCACTGTTGACAGAGGATAGAGATTGTACTTCTCTGAGATTTAAGAACAATAAATCTTTCCTAGGGAATGTTTACTAGGTTCAAATATGCTCTTTGGAGGATTGTTTTTTTTATGTGAAAGCTCAGTGTTCATAGGATACAAACTCAGTTAAGCCTGAACTGGAAGGTGGGCAGCTAGGATGCTGCCCCACAGGCTGGCCAGAATAATTCCAGCCCTCAGTTACCACTTCATAGCCTTCCTTCAATTTAGCTGCTCCATTCTTTAGATTAAGTGCAGCAATTGTAACACTGGGTCTCTGTGAAAAGGAAACCGATTCCTGGTTATACTGTGGTAGTGGAAAGCTTTGCTCCTGTGTAGTGAGTGGTCTAGGGCTAAGCGACTGAAAGATCCCTGAGTTGGTGAACTGTGCTCCATACTATAATTGGGCATGAATGAAGCCTATGACTGAACAGCTGACTGTGGAATCAGTGCTGTCATCTGCCAGGCTGGTCATGTTGAAGCACAGAGTATTTTCCCTTCCATCATTTCTGCTGGCCAGAGCAAAAGAAGGTGACAACATTTGCCCTTGATTCATGTGTTTGGTTGCAGAGGACTTGGGAATCCAAACTGTTAATAACTGTGTCAGTAGACAGATCAAGAATGGATGGGAATGGAATTATCTGGTGGGGTGTTAGGTGAGCTTCACACCGGATTTGGTTTCCTTTGTCATATAAAAACAGCCATTGATTCCTTATGAACGAGTATTCTTTACGGAGCTTCTCTAAGTGGGGCTCTTCAAAGAAATTAATGGCTTTCCGCAATTAAAGGATTCAATAAACATAAAAACTGTCAGAGTAGTAACTTGAATAAATAAAGGAGGAGGCTGAGAAGGAATACTTCTCCACTTCTGAGCCAAAGGAGGAGTTTCGGATGTGTAAGAGCTAACCCCTGGGCTGTTTGGACAAGTTTAGTGTTGCCTAAGCTATTACAAGCGAAAAAGCTCCAAAAGAGAAAAGGAAGGAAAAAAGTGTCTTGTGAGGTAAAATGTTTTGAATTTAAGGTGACACTGGTTGAAAACAGCTGAAAACAGTTGGTTTTATTCAATAGGAATAAAATTGACAAACAGAGTTCCTGGGGGTGGGGTTCCTGTGTTTCTTGAAATATACATTACATAGAGCTGGGCTCTAACTTCAGACTTCAGATGTGGACGGTTAAGCACAGCAGTATGAGGGCACTAGAAAGAATTGGATCCTGAAAGGAAAGCTTCATCTTTAGTGATGGACAGAGATTCCAGGCATGGTGGGACACACCTGTGATCACAGCAGTCTGGAGGCAGAGGCAGGAGGACCATAACTTCCAGTCCAGCCTAGGACTACACAGTAATGACAACAAGATGGGACAAAATGAACAAACTAAAGCAGCCAACCAACACAAAAACAAACAAACAAAAAAGACAAGCAAATAAACAAAACAAGTCTGTTTTAAAAGAACAAAGCTCTAAGCTATGAATTAAACCAGGAAGTTCCCAATTTTGAAGCTGAAGCCATGTTTTCTTCACCTTGTTCCTAGGAGGTTGCATGGTTTCTCCTATATGGAAGTCTCCTAAAAGTTACTTGATGACCAAAGACTAAGTAATGCATGATCCTACGAACAAATACACTGTGATGCTGGAAATAGCCGGGGCTAGAAGTACTCAGAAATTCATACTGTTGGTAAAAGGAAAAATTCTGCTGTAGACAATGGGAGGGAAAGATGGGCGAGTTTTCAGGGTCAAGACTTAAGTCCAGAGAGAACAGAGCTGCATTAGTGTCCAGGTGCTGATATTGAAGAGAAGTTGTCAAAGCAGGTCCAGGTCTAGGAACTAAGACAGGAACCCAGCTATCATGCCTGTCACTAAACCATTTATTCATTCCCTGGTGGCTTAAGTGCCTTCTGCTTACCAAGTAAAGTATACATGCCAAAAATGAAACGTACAAAGATGTTTGTTCTTGTGGAGCTAAGCAGCAAAAGAAGCAGGACCTATAAGAAGTAAGGAACAAACAGTACATTAGTTGCTGCTAAAATTAAAGAAAATAAGGGAAGGAGATATGAGTTATAATTTTAAGTCAGGTGTCAAGACATATCACTAAATGCCACTGAATAAAGACACACACAGAAAAGCAGAAGAGTGAGACATGCTGAGGAGCGGTGTTTAGGATGGAGGCTCAGGGAACAACTCTAGGCCCTGAGACTGAATGGATATCAAATGTTCTAGAAAATGGGGAGGGCCTAGGGGAGTGAAGAAGTAAGAAAACAGAAGGAGATGCAGTGAGAAGGCCAGGGGAGGGCTGGACAGAGGTGTGGAAACTGCCTCTAAGATCAAAACTGGTCCTCAAGACGAAGGTGAGGTGGAGCCTGCTGGGAAGCGCTGAGAAACACTTGTATGTGGGCTGAATAGTTCGGGAAACAAGTGAGTCTGCTGTCAGCCAACCTCAGGCAAAACACATAGGAAGAAAATGTGTCCTCAGCCCCTTCCCTTCTCCCACAGTCCTGCGTCCTGTCCTGGAGGAACTCCTTTATGTCATCTTTTCACAGCAAAGCACAAATCATTAGCTTCTCTGGCTTTGTATCAACCAAGGGTAATTTAAATTATAATTATACTCTCAAAGTCTTCATATCCGAAGAAACTTAATGAGGGGATGAACACTGGCACTGGCATGTTTGGGCACCGACCTGGCGGTGGCTAGCTGGCTCACTCTCAGCAACTCTGAGCAGTAATGGGTGTCCAAACAGAACTCCCAATTTTATAGTCTTTCTGCCGGTGAGTGGATTGTATGCCATTTATGACACACATGAGCTACCTGTGTTTGTTGAAGCAAAATTCCTGACATCATTTAGCCTTTACACAAACATAATTAAAACAGAAGGGAATCTAAATTTCAGGAACTGAAGTCTCTCCAGGATTCTAATCCCAGGCCAGCCATTCCTCTCAATTATCCATTTACTAAGCCAGTTGCTAGGCAAGGTCTGACCCCTCCTTAAGAGCTGGAGAAGGAACAAAGAGAATTCACAGAAAATGGAGACCTAGTGGAGACATGTCAAAACCAACTTCTACTGCTGTCAAATTACTACCTAGTTCATCTTTAATTATTTTTAAATACTGGGCAATTTTATTCTAGCAAGTATCCAAGGCTGTTTCTTCACATTCTTCCCATACAAACAATAAGGGTAGAGGTGGTTGGTGCTGTTCTGTCTTTTTTATTTATTTATTTTTTCTAGAAAACATCCCATTTGATTTGAACAAACTCAGAGCTCTCTAGGAATTGAGACCTGTTTCATATTCATTATGAGCCAAACCGAGGCTTCCACGACTCAAAATTCAGATGTTCAGTCAATGCTTAGTGCAGCTAATTTATCAAACTGTGTATTATGGAGTCTAAATAGACAAAAAAAGCTTTGTGACTTGTGCAGTTCTCATGGGTCCTCATTGAATTTATTGTGATATTTTTCTTTATATAGAAAAGAACCAGATTAGTATTTGATCATGGATCAGCACATTTATAAATGTGAAGTGCTGAGCTGTGGGCAGCATGTGACTGGACACCGAATTTGTAATTTTGCTTATTGTGTTTGCTGCAAGGACAGGGATGGGTAATGAGGTTCTTTTCACTTCTGTGGAGACCTGGATAGCTGTCAAATGGGCAGAAATGGGCCGATCCCTGGAGCAGTTACCAGACCCAGATGGAGCCGATTCAAGCAGCTGCTCAGATGTCCTGGACAGCGGGTGTCAGCATTTAACTGTGTAGATTCAGAGAAGAAGGCGGATGGGGGGGGTGGAGATGCAGTTACACTGGTGACGTAATCTGCCCTAGAGCTAACAGGTGTCCCTCTTACCCCGGACATAATACCCAGATGGGGGTGGTGAAGATGGACCGACAGCTGGGGAGAAAAGAGAACATTCAGGAAGCAACTGACATTGAGCATTGCTTTGAATGATGATTAGCTTTAAAAATCAGAGAGATTCAAGTGATGATGAGACCAGATCTAATTATGCAGAGGCAGGAGGAGGTTTGTTTCCCGAAGGCAAGTTATGACTATCTGGTAAAACAATGTGTTTCGTGGGTTAGTTTTCAAACAAAATAATAAACATACATATACACACACTTTTTCTTGGTTTTATTGGGACTATGGGTGTAGAACACCATACCCAGTTCAAATATTCTCTTTCTATTGAAGTACAGTGGTACAGAAAAGTGCATGCATCATTAAGATACAGCACAGGAAATATTTATGATGTAAGCCACTTCTTTTTTTTTTTAAACGTATATTCTTTTTAACTTTTATTTATTTTTTATGTGTATGAATGTACTGTCTGCATGTAGGTTTGTGCACCCGTGTCGTGCAATGCCACGGAGGTCAGAAGAGGTTGTCAGATTCCCCTGGAACTGGAGTTAAAGACGGTTCTCAGCCACCATGTGGGTGCTGGGGATCGAACCCAGGCCCTCTGCAAGAGCATTCGGTACTCTTAACCACTAGGCCATCTCTCCAGCCCCATAAGCCACTTCTATAATCAAAACCCACAGCAAGATGCAGTATTTTCAGCCAGGCTTAGACCCCTAATCCACACTTGGATTCCTAGTCATTACCACTCTCAAGGAAACCACTATCTGTGTCATCAAGAATATCCATTAAACTTACTTGCTTTGGGATTCTATGTAAATGCCATCTATATTAGTTAGGTTTTCATAGTCAAGAAAATTATTTAAATGGAGGAATTATTATTTATTATTTATAGTTTCAATCCATGTGTTTGGGCAAAAGACCATGGCAGCAGGAACAAATAATGGAAGAGGTTCTTTTCCTCCTCCCCCAGCAGTTAGGAAAGTAAAAAGGAGGGAAGCCCTGTGGACCAGGTATAACTTTCAAAGGCACACCTCAAATGGTCTAGATCCTTCAACTAAACTCTACCCTCTAAAGGTTCCATCACCCATAATAACGCCACAAATTCAGGCCATGTGTTCAGGATATGAAGCTATGGTTCCAGAGTCAAGCCATAATATATTTATTTTTGAGACAGAATTTCATTATAGAGCCTAGGCTGGCCTCTATCCCTGGCCATCAAAGGCTTATGGTCATCTTGTAATGCAAAGAGTCTCCAAATACTTATCTCCAAGGATCCCCCAGAATCTTAACAGTTCCAACAATGTTCAGAAGTGAGGTCTACACTGCATCTTCAGCTTCACCTTCACAGCATCATGCACAAAGGGCTGCTCACAGGGGTTCCGACCCTATCACACATTGCCTGGTCTCTCACACTTTCCTTTGAAATATGGGTGGAAGCATCCATGACCATATTACTCCTTAAACATCGGCATCAGGGGACAATGTCGACATCTTGAGGGGTAGAAGGATGTCTTAGAGCATAGCCTCATCAGTCTTTGAATGTCTGGGCCCCTGATAAAGGTGAAACAACTTAGGTGGCCCAAACAGAATGGACCAGTGGCATTCATTTTTCAGAGAGAAAAGTTTGTACTTTCCCACCCTTGAGCCCATGGTCTGGCCGACTCCTGAAAGGCAGTCAAGGCGTCTTTCCAGTTATCTTGGGGCAAATGACTTGGCTCCTTTTCAGTGTTTTTACTCTCTCCATAAATCATGCATTCCTTATCCTCAATTTCATACTAGTTTTTCTGACAAAATCTTAAGGCTTCTGAGTCTTTCAATTTCAGCTCCCATTCTCACTGTAAACCTGCTTAAGTGCAGTTGGCGCTGACCATGCTGCACCCTGACAGTGAAGCTACCTTAAAATTTCCTCCTCCACATTAGTCGTCTTTAAATTGAGCTTTGTACAATATCTCAGGACGTGGAGTCCAATTCCAAGCAGAGAGTCTTCATTTCCACCAAACAGCTCACAAGCAATTTTTACCACCTGCATTTCTGTCAGATTTCAGGGTTTCTTGGGACTGCAGAGGTGGCTCAGCAGTTAAGAGCACTGGCCGCTCTAATAGAGGACCTGGGTTTGTTTCCCAGCACCTACATGGCAGGTAATAAACATCGATAGCTCCAGTTTCAGGGATCCAATGCCCTCTTCTGCCCTCTGCAGGCATTGTACACAGACATTCAGGTGAAACACTCATACACATAAAATAAAATTAAATTAACAGTTCAGGACTTCTGAGTTTCCACCAGAATTTCCTCCTCAACTCTGGGGGCAGCATTCTAGAGTGTCTATGGCAGAAGTCTCTAAACTCCTCCAATTTCTCCTCCTATGAGTCGATTGCACAGTATTAAGAACCACAGGGCCAGATTTAGTCACAGAAATCATCCCACATATCTGGTACCAGTTTTAAATGTCATTATTCTCTCCATAAATGATACACTCCTTACTCTCAACCTTATATTCATTTTTTCTGACAAAATTGTAAGAGTTCCAAGTCTTTCAACTCTATTTTTTAGTTTTCCATAGATGTGACCAAAATACCAGAGAAAACAATCTTAAAAGAGGAACTGTTTATTTTGACTCATGGTTTTAGAGGTTTCAGGCCATGGGAACCTGGCCCCATGCACTGAGCAGAACATCATGGTAATGGCAGTGTGTGGCAGAGGAGATTCTTTAAATAGTGAGGAAGTGGGGGTGGGGGGACACGAGGCAGTGAGTGACACTGGAGAATCACATATGCCCTTCAAAGTCATGCCCTGAGTGTCCCGTACTTTCTCCAGCTAGGCTCTACTTCCCAAAGTTTCTACTACTTTCCAAAATAGTGCCACTATCTGGGGGTCAAGCACTGAACACATGAGTCTGTGGGGACAGTTCATATTCAAGTTATAGCAATATCACTCCAATTCATGTAATCATTCCTACTTGGTGTCTTTCACTCAACACTGTCCTTCATCATATTGTTGTAAGGTGCTCTATAGTTGTGTAGAATGTTCCATAGTATTCATGTCAGTTTCTGTATCTATTCTACTCTTTATGGGTACTTGAGCAGTTTTTAATCTTTATTATTTCACAAGCATTTTAATTCAGTCTTTTGGTGAAAGTACTTATGTGTTTCTGTTGGGCATATACACAGAAGTGGATTTTTTTTTTAGATCAGAAAGAATATGTGTATTCACCTTGGGCAGATTTTTAAGATGTACCAGTTCTTGTCTCTTTTTTTCTAATTGTGAAGAATGCAAAAAATTTCTACTTTGAGGCTAGAGAGATGACTCAGTAGAAAGAGAGCTGGCTGTTCTTGCAGAGGATTTGGATTTCAGGAGCCACAGAGCAACTAACAACTGTCTGTAACTCCAGTTCCAAGGGATTTGACACCCTCTTCTGGCCTTTGAAAGACATTGTACACATTCAGGCTAAATACTCATGCACATAAATACAAATAAATAGATAATAAGGTTTCTACTTGGCTTTTCCTAAAACACTTCCTTTATTCCCCTCTTGTCTTAAAGTGTCTGTGTTTTGGGTAACAGGATTTTCCTCCAAGTCCCAAGAGAAGTTGCAGGATGGAAAAAAGGGGAAGACTGGGGTGTAGGCAAGAACAACAGAATAATTACCCAAAGTGACCATGCAAGGCTGGGCCCAGTCTCTAATTCTTGGTCCCTGTCCAAGCCTTTCATTTGAGTCCTGTTCCCCACTCAGGATTTAGACCAAACCCAGCTTTTGCTTTCCTTAAAGCTCTGCAACTTCTCAGCTTCCTGCACCAAGGACCCTAGACTTCATAATACGTTGATAGGGTGGATCTAAAGGACCAAAAATTGAGACTTCTTGGCTTTTTTTTTTTCTCATGGAAGTAATTTCTTAGTGAAGTGACTAAGCTGTTCTGCCTTCAGAACAGCTGCAGATTGGTTAATATGCTTCTAGAGTTGTCTGTAATCTAATCCTTATGTGTCACCCTTAGGTAAAGCAGCTCAGTCACTGATTTTCTCTAAGTGTTAGATATCCAATTTCTTCTTTCTTTCTTTCTTTCTTTCTTTCTTTCTTTCTTTCTTTCTTTCTTTCTTTCTTTCTCTCTCTCTTTCTCTCTCTCTATCTCTCTCTCTTTCTTTCTTTCTTCCTTTCCTTTCTCCTTCCTTCCTTCCTTCCTTCCTTCCTTCCTTCCTTCCTTCCTCCCTCCCTCCCTCCCTCTCTCTCTTCTCCTTTCTTTCTTCTTTTTCTTTCTTTCTTTCTTCTTCTTTCTTTCTTTCTTTCTTCTTTCTTTCTTCTTTCTTTTTTCATGTTTTTTTGAGACAGGGTCTCCCTTTAGTCCCAGCTGTCCTGGAACTCACTCTGTAGACCAGGCTGGCCTTGAACTCATGGAGATCTACCTGCCTCTGCCTCCCAAGTGCTGGGATTAAAGGTGTGTGCCACCATACTTGCTCAATTTCTTTTTTTAAGCTCTAGGCAGATAATAAATTGAGAGACCTTTGTAAATTTTTTCATGAAATCTCATTGCTCTTTATTTCAAGTAATAGTACAAAATAATGGCTTTCTGAAGGACATCTTTTTTTTTTTTAGAAATAGCATACAGTTTATTTTCAGACAACATAATTTTAGTATAGGTGTGACACACACACGCATATATATATTTATATATATATGCATATGTTGAGGCAATACAAATTGGAGGGAACAACAACAACAAAAAACTGGGACAAAGAACCAACTAAAACAGTAAAGTTCTCCCCCTGCTTTGAAAAACTTTATTTTTTATTGATGTTTTATGTATTTCATACATCATTTTTCATTTCTGTTCAGGCATATTCCCCTATCCCTTCCCCCTACCATCCCAGATCATAGTATTCTGTCATAACTGTCCTGCATCTTTCTTTCAGTCTTTTTTTATGCTTAGGAATTCACATTTTCCTTCATTAATTTCAATATATTACTCAAAATATGGATACATACTCCCCACCCATATACAATAATTTACAGAGTCTGAAAATAATTGGTGGTGGATTCTAGAGTCCATTGAGGGATTCCATTATAACAAATATTTGCTTTCAGATAAACCAAAAAATAACCATACTGTCGTTCAGCTTTCCTTTCATCTGGGGGATTTGGTGTTAGCATCCACAATGAGGGAACCATTTTCGTTTGTCTTTCTGGGACTGTGTCACCTCACTCGGCATAATGGCTTTGAGCTCCATCCATTTACCTGCAAAGTTCATAATTCCATCCTTCTTTACCGCTGAATAGTACTTCACTGTTTAGATGTCATTTTTGTCATCCACTCATCTGTTGAGGGGCATGTGGGTTGGTTCCAGCTCTTCGATATTGTGAAGAGAGCTACGATAAACATGAATGTGCATATATCTTTGCAGTAGGATGAGTCTTTGGGTATATACTCAGGAGTGGTATGATTGGGCCAGGTGGTAGCTCATTCCGAGTCTTTTAAGGGTTCTCCACATTGCTTTCCATAGTGGTTGTACAAGTTTCATTCCCACAGCAGTGGACGAGTGTTCCCTTTCCCCACAACCCTCCAGCATCGTGTTGTCTTTTGTTTTCTTGATCTTAACTAGCCGTACTGGAGTGAGATAGATCTGAGAGTGTTTTAATTTGCATTTCCTTAATTATTACTGATGATACACTTTTTAAGATGTTTCTCAGCCATCTTTAATTCCTCACTGGTGAAGACTCTGCTCAGCTCTTTACTCCATCTTTTGAGGAGGTCATTTGTCTTCCCACTTCTTTGTTTTTTTGAGTAGTTTATATATTCTTGACATTAATGCTCTGTCAGATGTGTTACTGGTAAAGATTTCTTCCCACTCTGTGAGTTTTCTCTTTACCTCCTTGATTGTTTCTTTTGCTTGTACAGAAGCTTTTGGGTTTTATGAGGTCCCACTTGTCAACCATGGACCTTACTTCCCATGTGTCTGCTGTCTGGTTTGGAAAGTCTCCTCCTACACCTATGTCTTGTAGGTTGTTGCCAACTTTTTTCTTTTCACCTTCAGGTTTCAGGCTTCACATTGAGATCTTTAATCCACTTGGAGTTGATTTTTGTACAGGGTGAGAGGTGGGTTTAATTTGTTCTCTACAATGGTGATCCAGTTTTGCCAACGCCATTTTCTGAAGATGCTATCTTCCTCCATTGCGTTTTTTTGGCCCCTTTGTCAATATGAGGTGGTGAAGTTATATGAGCTCAAGTTTGGATCTTCAATTTTTTTTTCATTTTTTTTTTTTTTTTTTTTTTTTTTTTGTTTTTTGCAGTACCAGGCTGTCTTTATGACTATAGCCCTGTAATATAGCTTGAAGTCTGGTAATGTAATCTCCCCAGTTGCACTTTTCACTCAGGGTTGCTTTAGCTATTCGGGGTCTTTTGTTTTTCCATAGAATTTAAGGATTTTTTTCTAAGTCTGTGAAAATGCTCATGGGATTTTGATTGGGATTGCATTGAATCTGTATATTAATTTTGGGTAGAATGGACATTTTTACTATATTAATTTTCCAATACCTGAGCATGGGGTGAAGGACATCTTTTTCACTAGGATCAATTTTATTAAAAGTTGAGTGATCAGATATGAAAACAAGTTCTACAAATGTTCATGAAAGAGGCAGTCCCTGCTTGTGGCTGTGGGCAGCTGACTAAGACCACATGGCTGCTCTCTGAGCTCACAGATTATGCTGAATCTTATTTCCCCCAAGGAAGAAAGTGCCAATTGTGGGACCTTCAGACCTTCAACTGAATTTCTAGAGTCCTCTATGACATTGAGACTTCCCTGAGTCTAGAAACCCTGCTGATGTTGAGGTCAGATCATGTGACAGGTTCACTCCAGGTATCCCAGAGTACAGAAATAACATCTACACTGTGTATTTATTTTACTGAACTCTCCTTTGTTATGACCTCTATAGCATATCTTAATTATTTACAGTGGTATTATATAATTCAGCCAACTGCTGACCAACTAACTGTAAAACAGAACCATCACTTATGAGTCATTGAAGTTACTGGTAGCCTGTGTGTGCTTGGAATAAATACAGGAAGCAATATATTCTGATGTTTAGAATTTGTCTACCACATCTTAGTTCTGTTTTTGGTTCTAAATTTACCTACCTGTCATTTATTTTGCATTAAAGAAAACACTCAGATACTTTGGGTAGAATATGAACTAGTACAGCCTATATAGAAAGCAGTTTGGAGGCCTCCACCCAACTACCAATCGACCTTTCATCTGATCCAGAAATTTCACTACAGAGTATATATCCAGAGGAATTCATTGGAAAGTCAACGAGATACCTGCACTTAAATGCTTATTTAAGCAGTCTCCAGTATCTGGAATCAAACTACATATCTACTGGTTAATGAAAATGGACTGTAAGGAAACACAGTGGAATACTATTGAACCATACAACAGAATGCAATTCTAACACTCAGGAACATGGCTAGGACTGGAACGATACTATTTTAAGTGAAATAAGTCAGGCACCGAAAGATAAAAACACATTCTTATTTGAATATGACAGAGTTGATCTCAAATATATAATAGAATAGTGTAGGTGTAAAATAGAGTTGAACTGTGCTTAAAAGAAGGGAGAGATGTAGAAAGGACAGAAAGTGGCTGAGGAAGGTTAGTATAGGATAACTGTGATCAATGACTGAATTATTTTAGAGTAGTTGGCAGGAAGAATTTTAAATGTTTCCAGCACAAAGACATATAATGTCTGAGGTGGCACCTTATGCCAATTATACTGATCTGGTCACAATATATCACACAGATGATATACTGTCCTCCAGACTTATGTACAATTATGACATGTCAATTCAAATACAAACATATTACATGAAGACGATATTTCTGCTGAGCATGGAGGCCACATGCTTGTAATCCTAGCACTTGGGCAGTAGGCAGAGCATTAGAAGTTTATGAATGGCCTCTGCTGCATTGTGAATTTGATGCCAGCTTGCTCTATAAGAACTCTGTCTCGGGGCTGGAGAGATGGGCCTGAGTGGTTAAGAGGCGCCAACTCGACTATTGCAGAGGACTCGGTTCAATTCCCAGCACTCAATGGACTGCTGAGAACCGTCTCTTACTCCATTCCAGGGGAATCCGACACCCTCTTTCTGACCTCCGTGGCATTGCACGACACGGGTGCACAAACCGGCATGCAGACAGTACATTCTACACAATACAAAAAATAATAAAATTAAAAAAGAACTTGTCGCACACAACAACTCTGGGCTGGCACAATGGTTCAGTCTGATGCACCAGGCCTGCTGACCTGAGCATGACCTCAGAACCCACATGGTAGAAGAGAGAATGGATCTTGCAGGTGTCCCTTGGCCTCCATACATGGGTCTTAGCATGTATAACACACACATACACAATACATATCCTAAACATAAATGTAAAAATAAAAATATTCTCTCTTTCTCTCTCTCTCTATATATATGAACTATGACAAGATTTCCTGTTTTAAACAATGACTGCAACCCATCCTTCTGTAGATAAGCATTTCCTACATAGCTGTTGAAAGAATCTGGTTTCAGTTGGAGGCCAGCAGTTTGAATGCATTGTGTAATGACCTCATGACAGATTTGCACAGATGTTTTTATGAACAAATCCTTATCAGCCTGTTGAACGAACATCTTGCTCTTTCCCACAAATTTCAAAGTCCCAGGGGGAAAATATTTTACATCTGGTTAACTGCAATTCTGTTTACATGGGATTTTCTTCTTCTTAAACACACACACACACACACACACAAACACACACACACACACCCCTATTGGACCAGTGGTTAAAATGAAGACCAGCATGATGCTTCACTGTTGCTTCACATGCAAGTGTTTTGATCAAGGAATGAATCAGACATAGAATCCTTCACCATAGTAAGTTTTATCCAGCCATGTCTGCTTTAAGTCCGAACACTTCAGTTTCTGACAGAAAACCAATTCAGACAGACGGAAGGAAAATGGTGTCCTGATGTTTTGCTCTCTGCAGGCGTCCCTGGCCCTGACATTCTCAATCTCACTGTACTGACTACTGATGCTGTTCTGCTTTTGTTGTAAAGTTTTTTATAAAGGCAAAGGTTTGTCATTAAAATACCACTATGGAATTGGGCTGGAGATAGCCTAGTGGTTAAGCAGGGCCGACGCTCTGCAGAGGACCAGGTTCTATCCCCACACACCCCATGGCGGCTGATAACCATATTTAACTCAGTTCCAGGGGAATCTGACCACCCTCTTCTGCACCTCTGCTGCATTGCATGACAACGGGGTACACCAACATACAGCAGACAGAATATTACACTATGAAACTTAAATTTAAAAAATGAAAAAACAATCACACTACAGAAAAGCCGGTCTGTTAGGGAAAAATGTTTAATTTGGGTCAAATATTGTAGATGTGCAATAGTCTCTTTAAATAGAGAGCATTTTTTATGGTGTACTGTAGCACCATCCAGACTGTATTAATTCATATAGACACTTTTAATTCTTTTTTTTTTTCCAAAGGCAAAGACCAACTAGGAACAGTAGATTACAAGATCCCAAATTGCAAATAAGAGCATTGATATTGTCTACCAATATTTCTATTTAATCTCCCTGTGCCTATAGTGAAGATACAAGGTGGTTTCAGGTAGGAAAGGAGTTGAGCAGTTGGACTGAAATGACGCCTTTGTTGTTAAGCATGTAGACATCTGTCACTTCCTTAGATCACTGAACTTGTGTTTGAGGACATTGCCTACAGATTTGTAAAGAGAAAAATGAATTGCCTACGTAGTGCATAGCTTGGTTTATTTCTTTATTTTTTATATGTATGTGGTGTGTGGTGCCTGCATGAATTATGTGCACACATCAGCGAGATCAAGAAGGCTCAGAAGAGGAGCATGGATTCCCTGGAATTGGAGTTGGTTGTAGTTGTAGCCACCATGTGCGTGCTGGACTCAACCCTGGGTTCTCTGCCACGAGCACCACCCACTTCTAGTTTAACTGGTAGTCCATCTCTCCNCTTAAAGAAAAAAAATGACAAAACTCTGTAAGAAGTGGGGAAACCACTGAAAAAGATCCCAGCTTGAAAATCAAAAACAGTAAACCCAACGAGTGGAAAACAAGGAGCTACATAGAAAAGATTGAGGAAAGCTCCAAAAGGAAGTGGGGAAATATAAAGAAAACACAGGGAAGAAATAGGAATCAAATGGTCATCCAATTCAAAAAGAAAAAAGAATGGGAAAAAACAATAAAAAAGCCTCAAAGCAGAATGAAGGAATGCAGAAAAAAATAATAAATATCGACCTGAAGATAAACCCAACCAAATATAAAAGCTCAAGTAAAGATATTTGTGAAAAAATTTTTAAAAACCATCAAGATGTGAAACAAACAAGCGAACATGTGGGGATCCACTATGAAAAGTATCAAAACCCCACCATTGCATAGGGATAGAGGAAAGGAGGAAGAATCCCAAGTGAATGGTATTGATGATAGATTGTGCAATAGAAAATAGAATGACAAATTCCTCAAATTAAATAAAAAGACAAACCCATACCAATAATACCAAGAACACATAGAACACCAAATAAATTAGACCAGAAAAGAAACTACCCACACCAAATTATAGTTAAAACACTAGATGCCCCAAAAAAGACATAATCCTTGAAAGATACAAGTATGAAAACAACAATTATATGAAGGGGAAACTATTCAGAAATTAATGGGTAAACTTTTTTCCTGGCAAACTCTATGGGTGTAAAAATTTAGGTCACTTTTCTGTTGCTGGTGATAAAACCACCTATGACCAAACTCTATAAAAGGAAAGGATTTTATCTTTGAGCTACTGATTGATGGTCCAGGGGAAGATAGGAGAGAGTTCCATTTGTGGTGCGAGGCATGCGGCTGGATCATGGACAAGGCACAATAACCAGGGGGTCACATCTTGGCAAAGTGACAGCAGGAAGCCAGAGAGTGGAACGTCTGTAGGGACGCACGAGTGGCATTGATGTAAAACTACTAAGCCTGCCGCCCACAATGCGACTTTCCTCCAGCACGCCACGACCTTCTAAGAACTCCAAAACAGTGCCACCAACTGGAGGAAATGGTAGCTGAAATACCTTTAGAAGCCTAAAGGGGGACACGTCAATTCATATCACCACAACTATGAAAAATAGTGAATGTGAACCAAAAAACATTTCCCAGTGAAGTTAAACAGCTATAAATGCCAACACAGGTTAGTATACTCTGCAAAAATATCGACTCTAGTTGAAAAGGGAAAGAGTAAAATCTTCCATGATAAACAAGATGAAAGAATAATTATCTAAGGAACCAAAACTTCGGAAAATCCTCAAAGCAATCAAAAAAACAGAAGAAAGGAAAAAGGAAGAAAAAAAAAAAAAAAAAAAAAAAAAGAGAAAGTAATAAAAAAGCAGAATGCAGAATCTGAGAAACTTTAGACAAAAAATGCAAATGCATAATAAAGTGAAAGGAAGAAAGCAACACTATCTTCTCCTTAATTATAAACTCTTAAATATTAATGGAACCTAAGCATTCCCCATCAAAGAAAAAGGCCATACACAGGAAGAATGCATTTAGGGAGAAACAAATCCATTGAAGATTGCTATCTACAAGAAAACCCTCTCACCCTCAGATAGGCCACTAAACTTAAAGTGAAAGGTTGGAAAAAACATTCCAAGCAAATGATAACCAAAGACAAAGAGTTGCTGATTATAGTTAAATTATCAGACAGAAAATAGACTTCCAAAGTAGATAGGCAGATTAGAAGTGACAAAGAGGGTCAATACATCTTTATTAAAGGGAAAATTAACCATGAAGACTTCAACCAATTCATATATATTCACCAATCTCTGGTGCACCAACCTTTACAAATTACAACTCTAGGACTCAAGGCCACAGATAAAACAACCAAACACCAGGTACGGTAGGGACATTCAATACTTCATTGGAGTCCTTCGGACAGAACACTGGGAACAATAATAAACCAGACAGACATATTCCTGGAACCTGAACATAATACAATCTACAATAAAGAAATAGGTCGTCACAGACATCTTCTTGAATTCCACCCAATCACCAGAGAATAACCTTCTACTCAGCACCCAATGAAACATTCCCGAAAATCGACCACATACTGCAACAAAGAAGAAACCCCCACAAATAAAAAAAAAAAAAAAAAAAAAAAAAACGAAATAATTTCATGCATCTTTTAGCTTTTATAATTCAAAATTTAATGTAATCCAAAATAAGAAATGCATGCGGGTAACAATTTTTTTAAAACTGTCACATTGCAATACACCTTAAAATAATACCACATGCTAAATTTTATTTTTAGAAAGAAAAATAGAGACTCCAGTGGAAGCAAAATTGTCAGATACAGAACAGCACAGTAGGAGCTGGTTTGCCAGCCAGGAGATTGCTTTGGTGATTTAATCGTCTAGATGGGCTTTATGTGGCTGTGGGGGCAGAGTGTTCCTTCGGTGTCGTATAAAAGGTGGTGCCACTGTTGAGTCCTAGGATCGAGTTATCCTCCCACTGGTATAAAAGGTAGGTGTTCCCTTTGTGTTCTCATCCTCAGCCTTTCACCACCGTGCTATCCCTCCACCCCCACTGGATGGTGGGGCTGTAGGTGTTTGGCCACAACGCCTGCAGATAGGTTTTGCATGAAGGAGCTTGTGTACTCATGGATATCACTTATAGGAACTAAAAATGAAAAAAAAAAAAAACTGGAGGAGAGGGAAAGATGCCAGGTGACAGTTATGGCAGAATGCATGATCTGGGATGGAGGTGGGTGGGGGAGGAAAGGAAATAAGCCTGAACTTGAATTGGAAAAAAATGTATTATGAAAATGCACAAAGCATCCAATAAAAATTAATTAAAAAAAAAAAAAAAGGTAGTGTTGTGTGAGTCTTGAGATCCCAGATCTCCCAAGCATCTGAGGCACACTGTTACTGGGGCACTGCTAACCATACCACCCTCCGGAACTGGATTGCCAAGGATATTCCAAGAGGATTCTTAGATGAGAACCTTCAGAACATTAAGGGAAGAGTGAGTTGGATTTCTAATAGAAAGCCTAAAACTCAGACAAGACAACACTCCATAAGCAAGGAGGAAAAGAGAAAAATAAACAAATGCAAAATTTGAAAAAACACACAAAGGCATCTGAAGGAGGCGAAGCGGGCCCCAAATGCGAGAGCTGACTACAACACCACAGTGAAGAGGGCATTTTGAGTTTTTCGCATTCGCGGAAGGAATACAGGCATAAATAGAAACGCCCATGCTAGGGACATGAAGAAGAGACATTATGGGAAAGGTGTTGGTTAATTTCCACACCAAGATTACCAACCCTGTGGGAAGTATTCCTACAGTGGGATCTCTTCCTTCTGCGTGTGGCCCAGGACACAGATATTAAAAGTACATTTGTGAACATACTTAAAGAAGTACAGGTTTATAAAGAGCAAATCAAAAGAATTAAGAAAAGAGAGATGAAAACTCAAGAAAGGAACTGGAGAAGAGGGAGACAATGACTAACTCCTGAAGGAAGTGAAAGCACTGAAAAGATTCCATGTTTGAAAAAGATAAGGAAACCAATCCAGCGAAGTAAAGAGCTTACAGGAAAGATGAGAAGCTCCAAAAGGAAGTTGGAAATACTAAAGAAATCAGTAGAGGAGGAAATGGAAAAAGGGGGAAACAAACAGCACTCATGCAATCAATGAGGAAAAGGAATGGGGAAAAGCCTGAGAAGTAGAATAGGGGAAGCAAAACAAAAAAAATATCAGACCTGGAAGATTAACACAGAACAACTAAAACCTCAAGGAAGATTATGAAAAATTTAAAAATACACCCAAGTGTAACAACCAGGAACTGTGGACACTATGAAAAGGTTTCAAGCTCTGCCAACCTCATAGGAATAGAGGAAGGAGAAATCCCAAGACCAATGATTTAATTGATCAGATCTTCCAACAGAATAATTAGATGAAAAAATTACGCCAAAACTAAAAAAAGACAAAGCAATACCAATACAAGAAGCACACTAAACTCAAACCAGGAAAAGATCAGAAAAGAAAGACTCTTCCACGCCATATATCATAGTTAGAATGCTAGAGCCCAAAACAAAGACAAATCCTTAAAGCCACAAGAAGAAAACAACAAGGACCTATTAGGGGAAACCTCTCAGAATTACAACCTGACTTCTCAGTGCAAAACTATGAAAGCTAGAAGAAATGTGGAGCATAACATTCCCCATTGTTAAAGGATGAACAACCCAGTTTACTAGACCCAGAAAAAATGTCAATTTATTGTGAAGGAAGACATAAAAATCTTCCATGACATAACAAGAAGAAAGAATACATGCATTCTTGAAAGGACCCAACCCTCAGAGAATACTTGAAGCAATTCAAAGGACAGAATGGAGAAGGAGCAACCATCGCCCAGGCATCCCTAGAAAAGACATTGGTATCAATAAAAGCATAACTGCAGAAGTTAAAAATCTAAACCCCAAACCACAAATGGATAAGGCAAAAGGAAGCAACCACAAACCTATCAGTTATAACCTTAAATGTCAATGGATTAGACACCCCAATCAAAAGAGCAATAGATTGGGAGATTTGATTAGGAAAAAGAACCCATTGATATGCTATCTACAAGGAAACACATTTTTACCTTCAAGGACAGGCACCCACCTTAAAGTGAAAAGGATGGAAAAAATATTCCAAGTAATCGGCGTACAAAAAGAAAGCAGGTATTGCTATTAATATTCAGACAAAATAGACTTCAAAGTAAAAGAGATCAAAAGAAGCGAAAAAGAAGGCCTTTACATTTTTATGAAAGGAACAATCCACCAAGAAATTTCACAATTATGAATAATATACCCCAAACTCTGGTGCACAAAGCTTTATAAAGACAATCTTCTTTGACCACAAGGCACAGATAACCCCAGTACACTCATTATTAGGGGATTTCAATACCTCTCCTGACCCCTTTGGACAGGTTCAACAGGACAAAGAATAAACAGAAGACATCTGAACTGATTGATATGATACACCAAATGCGACCTCATAGGCCTGTACCAAATATTCCACCCTATACCAGAGAATACAATTTCTACTCAGCCACCTTCATTGGAACATTCTCCAAAATCGACCACATATTGGGACCCAGAAGAAAGAAACTCCACAAAATTACAAATGATGAAATAATTTTAATGCATTTTTATCAGGCCACAACTCGATAAAGTTCACTATCAACATCAGCGGCATAAGACCTACTATCTACAAGAACACATGGAGACTACACAACACACTCTTGGAATAATGAAATGGGTCAAGAAGAGATAAAGAAATAAATAAAAATATTCCTGATACTGAATGACAATGACAATACAAGTACAACAAAACCTATGGGATACTTTAAAAGCAGTCCTAAGAGGTAAGTTATAGCCCTGGGTGTCTACATTTAAAAAACCAGAAAGAGCACAAGTGAACGATCTAAACACTGCAGCCCTAAAAGCAACTGAGAGGCAACAACCAAACAGGATGAACACTAAACGCACAGACAGGGAAGACAATAACAAAAATCAGAGCAGAAATTCAATGAAATACAAAACAAAGTGAAACAATACGGAAAAATCAATGATCCAAAAGTGTCTTGAAAGAAACTTAAACAAGATAGACAGATCCTCCAGCCCATGTTACAAAAGAAAGAAGGAACAACTTCAATTCAATACAATCCATGATTAAAAGTTGACAATATCCACACAGGCCCAATTAAAAAATCCAGAAAATCATCGGCGAATACTTCAACAACCCTATACTCTACCAAGGGTTTGAAAATCTAGAATGAAATGGAGGGGCAATGAATATCTGAAATCCTGGAATCAACCAAAGCTCAACCAAGAAGAGGTTGACAGCTAAACAGACCCATAATAATATATGAAGAAATTGACAATGATATAATAAGAAACCACTCCAACTAAAAAGCCCAGGCCCAGTCAGTTTCATGGCAGATCAATTATAAACACATTCAAAGAAAGACTTACAACCATTGTTACTGAATTTGTTTAGAAGGATACAGAAGGAATTCTCCCAAATCATCTATGCAATCCAGCATCATTCTATACCAAACCAGGCAAAGATTACAACCAAAAAGGATAATTATAGACCCATCTCACTATTGTTGATGGTTATCCTGGGGACTGAATGTCGATCTGACTAGGGCATGAACAACTAAGAGGAAAAAGGATCTTCATATTGGAATAACTCAGCCGGCCGGATGGCCCACTCCAAATGCGGGCATTACCTTCTTCCAGCACGCAGTATAAAAAGGCCATGCAGAGGGAGCTGGTCCCTTTTTTTCTGTTTGCTTGCCTCTCTTCCACTGGTTAGTTTATCTTTGCTGCTGTGATCCAACCCTTCCAGATGCCAGCGTGTTACTGAGAACGGCACAATCTTCCTGGAACCTCACCGGGCCCCTTCAAGCACCGATTTGCGACTACTGCAGACATACCAGCCTTTTGGAACTTGAGCAGTTCCCTGGGACTCAGCCTCTCCACGCACATGCTATTTGTTGGACCCTTTGAGCTCTATCACATAAGGCAAATCAACTAAATTTGTTATATATCCTTGTATATTTTTTATTGATTCTCTTTCTTTAGAGAAACTCTGACTAATACACTTAATGCACACAGATTTCAAAATTCTAAACAGGATACTGGCAAATCGCATACAGAACCATATCAGGAAAATACTTCCATCATGACCAAGGTTGGATTCATACCAGAGATGGCAGGGATGTTCAATATACAAAAATCAATAAATTATCATTCAAGTATATAAATGGACTGAAATACAAAAAAACACCTCATCATCTCAATTGACTTGGAAAAAAGCCTTTGACAAAAATCCAGCATTCCTTCATGCTTAAAGTCCTAGGAGGGAAATTGAATTGGAAGGATCATTCCCTTCAATGTAATCAAAAGCCATATACAGGAACCCAACAGCCAATATATCCTAAATGAGGAAATGACAGAAGCATTTCCCTTAAGTGTAGGAAAACTCTAACCAAGCGCTGCTCCCTTCACACTCCTCTTTCCGAATATAGGGCTTTAAACACTCGTTGCGTATGGGGGCAATAAGGCAAGAAAAGGAAATATTAAAGGAGTTACTAATTGGAAAAAATGAAGTCCAGCTATCCCTATTTGTTGATGATTTGATTGTTTACTTATGGGATGATAAAAAACTCCACCAGAAAAACTCCTAGAAATGATTAAGAACTTCTAGTAAAGGGAAGGATACAAAAATTACCTTAGAAAATCAGTATCCTTTTCTTTACTTCAACAACAAGCAACTGTAAGAAGGAAGTCAAGAGGGGAACCTTATCTCATTCACAATAGCTTTCAAAAACAATTAAAATACCTAGAAACGAACCTAACAAAAGACACCAAAAATCTCTACACCCACAATTAAATTAAGACTTCTGGTTATAAAATTGAAGAGAACATCATGAAGATGGAAAAACCTGCCTCTCATGGATTGGAAAACTTAGTACAGTAAAAATGCCCATTCTACCAAAACTCTTGTGCAGATTTTAATGCTAATCCAATTAAAATCCCCAAGAGATTCTTCACAGGCTTGGAAAAAAGTCTCTTTAATTCATTTGGAAAAACAAGAAGACCTGAAGAGGGTCTTTATACCAGAATTCAAACTATAGTACAGGTCTATAGTCATTAAAACATCCTGTACTGGCACAAAAACAGACCTGTTGAACAATGGAACATAAACTGAAAGACTCCAACTTTTGACACCACATACAATTTCCAGCCTATTCCATATTTTTTTATAGAAGGGGGGACAAGTTAATGACCCAATGGATATAAAATCTTTTTTCTTGACTAGCATCTTCAGTAAGTGGTGTTGGGCAAAACTGGATCACCACTTGTAGAAGAATAACATTAAAACCCTACCTCTCGCCAAGTAAAAAAATCAACTCCCAGGATGGTATTAAAGACCTCAATTGTGGACAACCCCAACTCTGAACGGATTGATAGAAGAAAAATGTTGGCAGCAGGCACTATGAGATCATAGGCATTAGAATAAAGACTTCCTATTAACCTTAGACTAGCAGCTTGCAACAAGAATTAAGTTAACAATTTACAAGTGGGGACCTTCATTATAAACCTAACAAAAGATTTCTGTATCATCAAAAAGAAACAATATTACGAATTCAATTCCAAGGTCAATGAAAAGAAAATCCCACAGTAGGTTGGAGGAAAATCTTCATCTGTCAGATACATCTGACAAGCATGATTTCCTAAGCAATATACTAAACTCACTCAATAATCAAATTAAGAGTAGATAAACAAATGATCTCTCTTTACTCACATTTTTAGATTGGAGCCATATTATTCAATGTTATTTTGTTAGGACAGGGCTTGCTACCCATTTCTAGTCCCGCTGGTCCTGGAGAACTCTACTCTCGACAAGTGAGTAGTTAGACCCAGGATGGCCCTTTGGAAGAAAATCATGACGCTTCTACCTGCTTCTAAGAACGTCGCTATACGTAGCTGTGTTACTCTCGGGTGTGTGCCGACCCATACTTTGCCTCAATTTTCTTTCTATAAAGCGCTCTAGGCATGATAATAAATTGAGTAATTGACATTTGATAAAATTGCTCTATTATCATTGATCAAATCTCATATGCTCTTTATCTTCCAACGTTAATAGTACAAACTTAATGTGAAGCTTTTTTCGATAGGATCATATACTTTTTTTCCTTTTTATGAAAATAGCATAACAAGTTTAGTTTCTCTAGACAGACTCACATTAATTGTAAGTTTCAACGTTAAGAGATAGATAAGACACGACACAATTACTTGACATTAACTCAAATGTTAGTGTGTTGATAGGGTTGTAAGTGCGGAATAAGTGGCCGAAACCTACTATACTCGTTCTAGCTGGTAGAATTGCTCACAACTATCATTAACAGCAAATTTCTGATAGAAGGGAAACAACAAGACAACAGGTAAGACATGTGGGACAAAGAAGACAACGTAATCAACCCAGTAAAAGTACGTCACAGCCCCTGCTCGCGTATTATTTTAGAAGAACTATGCTTTACTTACTCTACCTCTTGACTCCTCTCAGGTTCATTATTGATATTTTCGTCACTGTCATTTCATAATCATTTTTCATTCTAGTCGCATATTCCCTACTCCCCTTCCCCTACCATCCCAGATCATATATTCTGTCATAACTGTCCTGCACTTCTTTCTTTCAGTCTTTTTTTATGCTTAGGAATTCACATTTTCCTTCATTAATTCATTAATTCTAAAATATGGATACATACTCCCACCCATATACAATAATATTACAGAGTCTGAAAATAATGGTGTGTGATTCTAGAGTCCATTGAGGGATTACATTATAAACACCTATTTGCTTTCAGATAAACCAAAATATAACCATACTGTCGTTCAGCTTTCCTTTCATCTGGGGGATTTGGTGTTAGCATCCACAAATGAGGGAAACCATTTTTTTGTCTTTCTGGGACTGTGTCACCTCACTCGGCATAATGGCTTTGAGTCCATCCATTACCGCAAAGTTCATATTCCATCCTTCTTTACCGCTGAATAGTACTTCACTGTTTAGATGTCATTTTTGTCATCCACTCAATCTGTTGAGGGGGCATTGGGTTGGTTCCAGCTCTTCGATAATTGTGAAAGAGAGCTACGATACAATGAATGTGCATTATATCTTTGCAGTAGGATGAGTCTTTGGGTATATACTCAGGAGTGGTATGATTGGGCCAGGTGGTAGGCTCATTCCGAGTCTTTAAGGGTTCTCCACATTGCTTTCCATAGTGGTTGTACAAGTTTACATTCCACACAGCAGTGGAGAGTGTTTCCCTTTCCCCACAACCCCTCCAGCATCTGTTTGCTTTTTGTTTTCTTTGATCTTAACTAGCCTACTGGAGTGAGATGATATCTGAGAGTGGTTTTAATTTGCATTTCCTTAATTATTACTGATGATGAACACTTTTTTAGATGTTTCTCAGCCATCTTTAATTCCTCACTGGTGAAGACTCTGCTCAGCTCTTTACTCCATCTTTTGAGGAGGTCATTTGTCTTCCCACTTCTTTGTTTTTTGAGTAGTTTATATATCTTGACATTAACATGCTCTGTCAGATGTGTTCGGTAAAGATTTCTTCCCACTCTGTGAGTTTTCTCTTTACCTCCTTGATTGTTTCCTTTGCTTGTACAGAAGCTTTTGGGTTTTATGAGGTCCCACTTGTCAAACTGTTGACCTTACTTCCCATGTGTCTGCTGTCTGGTTTGGAAAGTCTCCTCCTACACCTATGTCTTGTAGGTTGTTGCCAACTTTTTCTTTTATCACCTTCAGGGTTTCAGGCTTCACATTGAGATCTTTAATCCACTTGGAGTTGATTTTTGTACAGGGTGAGAGGTAGGGGTTTAATTTTGTTCTTCTACAAATGGTGATCCAGTTTTGTCAACGCCATTTTCTGAAGATGCTATCTTTCCTCCATTGCGTTTTTTTGGCCCCTTTGTCAAATATGAGGTGGTTGAAGTTATATGAGCTCAAGTTTGGATCTTCAATTTTGTTCCATTGGTCAATGATTCTGTTTTTTTTTTTTGTCAGTACCAGGCTGTCTTTATGACTATAGCCCTGTAATATAGCTTGAAGTCTGGTAATGTAATCTCCCCAGTATTGCACTTTTCACTCAGGGTTGCTTTAGCTATTCGGGGTCTTTTGTTTTTCCATATGAATTTAAGGATTTTTTTCTAAGTCTGTGAAAATGCTCATGGGGATTTCGATTGGGATTGCATTGAATCTGTATATTAATTTGGGTAGAATGGACATTTTTACTATATTAATTTTTCCAATCCATGAGCATGGGGTGAAGGACATCTTTTTCACTAGGATCAATTTTATTAAAAGTTGAGTGATCAGATATGAAAACAAGTTCTACAAATGTTCATGAAAAGAGGCAGTCCCTGCTTGTGGCTGTGGGCAGCTGACTAAGACCACATGGCTGCTCTCTGAGCTCACAGATTATGCTGAATCTTATTTCCCCCAAGGAAGAAAGTGCCAATTGTGGGACCTTCAGACCTTCAACTGAATTTCTAGAGTCCTCTATGACATTGAGACTTCCCTGAGTCTAGAAACCCTGCTGATGTTGAGGTCAGATCATGTGACAGGTTCACTCCAGGTATCCCAGAGTACAGAAATAACATCTACACTGTGTATTTATTTTACTGAACTCTCCTTTGTTATGACCTCTATAGCATATCTTAATTATTTACAGTGGTATTATATAATTCAGCCAACTGCTGACCAACTAACTGTAAAACAGAACCATCACTTATGAGTCATTGAAGTTACTGGTAGCCTGTGTGTGCTTGGAATAAATACAGGAAGCAATATATTCTGATGTTTAGAATTTGTCTACCACATCTTAGTTCTGTTTTTGGTTCTAAATTTACCTACCTGTCATTTATTTTGCATTAAAGAAAACACTCAGATACTTTGGGTAGAATATGAACTAGTACAGCCTATATAGAAAGCAGTTTGGAGGCCTCCACCCAACTACCAATCGACCTTTCATCTGATCCAGAAATTTCACTACAGAGTATATATCCAGAGGAATTCATTGGAAAGTCAACGAGATACCTGCACTTAAATGCTTATTTAAGCAGTCTCCAGTATCTGGAATCAAACTACATATCTACTGGTTAATGAAAATGGACTGTAAGGAAACACAGTGGAATACTATTGAACCATACAACAGAATGCAATTCTAACACTCAGGAACATGGCTAGGACTGGAACATACTATTTTAAGTGAAATAAGTCAGGCACCGAAAGATAAAAACACATTCTTATTTGAATATGACAGAGTTGATCTCAAATATATAATAGAATAGTGTAGGTGTAAAATAGAGTTGAACTGTGCTTAAAAGAAGGGAGAGATGTAGAAAGGACAGAAAGTGGCTGAGGAAGGTTAGTATAGGATAACTGTGATCAATGACTGAATTATTTTAGAGTAGTTGGCAGGAAGAATTTTAAATGTTTCCAGCACAAAGACATGATACATGTCTGAGGTGGCACTTATGCCAATTATACTGATCTGGTCACAATATATCACACAGATGATATACTGTCCTCCAGACTTATGTACAATTATGACATGTCAATTCAAATACAAACATATTACATGAAGACGATATTTCTGCTGAGCATGGAGGCACATGCTTGTAATCCTAGCACTTGGGCAGTAGAGGCAAGAGCATTAGAAGTTTATGAATGGCCTCTGCTGCATTGTGAATTTGATGCCAGCTTGCTCTATAAGAACTCTTGTCTCGGGGCTGGAGAGATGGCCTAGTGGTTAAGAGCGCCAACTACTCTTGCAGAGGACTCGGGTTCAATTCCCAGCACTCACATGACTGCTGAGAACCGTCTTTATCTCCAGTTCCAGGGGAATCCGACACCCTCTTCTGACCTCCGTGGCATTGCACGACACGGGTGCACAAACCTGCATGCAGACAGTACATTCATACACATACAAAAATAAATAAAATTAAAAAAAGAACTTGTCGCAACAAACAAACTCTGGGCTGGCAAGATGGTTCAGTCTGATGCCACCAGGCCTGCTGACCTGAGCATGACCCTCAGAACCCACATGGTAGAAGGAGAGAATGGATTCTTGCAGGTGTCCCTTGGCCTCCATACATGGGTCTTAGCATGTATAACACACACATATACATACATATATACATACATAAAATGTAAAAAATAAAATATTTCTCTCTTTCTCTCTCTCTCTATATATATATGAACTATGACAAGATTTCCTGTTTTAAACAATGACTGCAACCCATCCTTCTGTAGATAAGCATTTCCTACATAGCTGTTGAAAGAATCTGGTTTCAGTTGGAGGCCAGCAGTTTGAATGCATTGTGTAATGACCTCATGACAGATTTGCACAGATGTTTTTATGAACAAATCCTTATCAGCCTGTTGAACGAACATCTTGCTCTTTCCCACAAATTTCAAAGTCCCAGGGGGAAAATATTTTACATCTGGTTAACTGCAATTCTGTTTACATGGGATTTTCTTCCTTCTTAAACACACACACACACACACACACACACACACACACACACACCCCTATTGGAACCAGTGGTTAAAATGAAGACCAGCTATGATGCTTTCACTGTGTGCTTCACATGCAAGTGTTTTGATCAAGGAATGAATCAGACATAGAATCCTTCACCATAGTAAGTTTTATCCAGCCATGTCTGCTTTAAGTCCGAACACTTCAGTTTCTGACAGAAAACCAATTCAGACAGACGGAAGGAAAATGGTGTCCTGATGTTTTGCTCTCTGCAGGCGTCCCTGGCCCTGACATTCTCAATCTCACTGTACTGACTACTGATGCTGTTCTGCTTTTGTTGTAAAGTTTTTTATAAAGGCAAAGGTTTGTCATTAAAATACCACTATGGAATGGGGCTGGAGAGATAGCCTAGTGGTTAAGAGGGCCGACTGCTCCTGCAGAGGACCAGGTTCGATCCCCAGCACCCACATGGCGGCTGAGAACCATATTTAACTCCAGTTCCAGGGGAATCTGACACCCTCTTCTGACCTCTGCGGCATTGCATGACACGGGTACACCAACCTACATGCAGACAGTACATTCATACACATATGAAAATAAATTTAAAAAAATTGAAAAAAAATACCACTACAGAAAAGCCGGTCTGTTAGGGAAAAATGTAATTTGGGTCAAATATTGTAGATGTGCAATAGTCTCTTTAAATAGAGAGCATTTTTTATGGTGTACTGTAAGCACCATCCAGAGCTGTATTATTCATATAGACACTTTTAATCTTTTTTTTTTTCCAAAGGCAAAGACCAACTAGGAACAGTAGATTACAAGATCCCAAATTGCAAATAAGAGCATTGATATTGTCTACCAATATTTCTATTTAATCTCCCTGTGCCTATAGTGAAGATACAAGGTGGTTTCAGGTAGGAAAGGAGTTGAGCAGTTGGACTGAAATGACGCCTTTGTTGTTAAGCATGTAGAATCTGTCACTTCCTTAGATCACTGAACTTGTGTTTTGAGGACATTGCCTACAGATTTGTGAAAGAAGAAAATGAATTCCTACGTAGTGCATAGCTTGGTTATTTCTTTATTTTTATATGTATGTGTGTGTGTGTGCCTGCATGAATTTATGTGCACCACATATGCAGGAGATCAAGAAGGCCAGAAGAGGGCATTGGATTCCCTGGAATTGGAGTTGGTGGTAGTTGTTAGCCACCATGTGAGTGCTGGGACTCAAACCTGGGTTCTCTGCAAGAGCACCCACTTCTGTTTAACTGCTAAGTCATCTCTCCAGCCATCAGTTATTATTTTTTAAATGTATAACTTAACAGACCCTCAGTAGACTATAATTTTGATGAGACTAATAATGATTCTTTTAAAAGAAAAATATTGGCCAGAGGACTGTAATGCTTGTCTCTGAGAATTTGATTTGTACCTTCAAAAATTGTATTTAGAAGTTAGGAGAGATCTTGCTGTCTTAACTTAGTATTATTATATTACCAATAGTCCTGATTAATCAACTTTGCAGTAATTAGAAACAAACAGAAGGAGGGGATACAGCCCTGGATTGCATCCACAGTAGAATGATTAACGTTCGCTTAAAAAGAAACAAATAGTTGTAAAGAGAGCCCTCTCCATACTTCTTTGTGGGAAAATCATGAAACCCTGGGCTACTTCATTCCTCTTGGGCATAAGAAATATGTTAGTGGTGGCAATGGGCCATTGTGCTTGATTCCTTATAAGGAAGAAAGCTGAAATGGAAATTTTCTCAGGAATTCTGGTCATCATTTCCATAGCTACAATACATTTGTAGTTTAATTTTCAGGAATATTTGTCATATGTATATCATATATTTTTGAGATACACACACATATATATGTATACACACACACACACACACACACACACATATATATATATATATATATATGTATGCTCATATATCTCAAGTCCATTGTTTTAAGAAGAGAATGACAAATTAATTCAGAGAGGCTGAAAATCTTGATGCAAGTCCCACTTGAATTCAGAGCAAATGGACCAAGATAGTACAGGGAATTGATAGTGGTAAACATTATGATCCACAATGAATAAGCACCAGTTATCACAGCATCCCATAAGTCATAAAATTAACCCCCTTTATGAGGAGGGCTAGATAGAAGCACAGCAGCAATTGTCTCTTACAACACATGATCAACTCTGTTATCAAAATATAATTATGGATATGAAAAAAATCTCAGTTTACATGAAGCACTTATAAAATTGTCCATTAAATTTATTTTGGTTTATTTATTTTTATTGTATGTGTATGAGTGTTTTCTGTGCATGATGTAAGTGCACCTGTGTTTAAAATGCCTACAGAGGCAAGAAAAGTGTGCAGATCCCCTGGAACTGAAGTTATGGACAGTTGTTAGCTGCCATGTAGGTGCTGGGAACTGAACCTGAGTCTTCTGCAAGAGCAACCAGTGCTCTTCACCACCCAGTCATCTCTTCAACCCAAAAAAGGCTATTGCATTTTTGCTGAAAAAAAATTGTAGCTAGCTGTGGTGGACAGCTAGGGAATTCTAACCACTCAGAAGGCTGAAGAAGCAAGATTGTGAGCTTAAGACTACAGTTATGAGCTTGGGCTTTTAAAACAGGCAAACAAAAATAAGGAAAATTGAAAAAAATCATGATTAATTATCAAAGGTAGGAAAAGACAGACTTCTCTGATTACATTGAAATTAAGCAATAAATTAATCACAAAGCAAAACAAAAAAAATTAAGTCAATAATCCCATTGTCTAAAAGTGAAGAATGAGCCAGGCGTGGTGGCCCATGCCTTTAGTCCTAGCACTTGGGAGGCAAAGGCAGGTGGATCTTTGTGAGTTCAAGCCCAGCCTGATCTACAGAGTGAGTTCCAGGATAACCGGGGCTACAGGGAGACCCTGTCTTGAAAAAGACAAAAAGTTAAGAATATACAAAACATAGAAACCCAAGTTGAAGAATCTCTATAAAATAATATTAATAAAACCCTACACATTAGAAAATCACTCCAAAATGTTTAGAGAAAATTTGTCTTAAAACTTACGATGATAGATCAAATTAAATGTAGAAATGAACAATGTAGCCAATTAAAAAAATTAAAACTAATAAAATGAAACAAATTTAAGATAAATGAAGGTAACGATTAATAACAAATGAGAAGATAATAAAATTTTTAAAGGAGGAAACTGACATGTTAAAGTTCTTGTTAAAAATAACTCTACCCACTAATAAATAAATTGAAGGAAAAAGTGAGATTAAAAGGCATTTGTTAAGAAATGAAGATGGCGATATACGGTGAACCCAAAAGAAGTAAAGCAGCACTGGAGAGACTGCTCAGAGGTGCCGAGCACTGGCTACTGTCGTGGAGGACTCGGCTTGGATTCCCAGCACCCACATGGTGGCTAACAACTGTCCACAACTCCACTTCCAGAGGCTCAGACACCTTCTGACCCCCAAAGCCATTATACTACATGGGTGCACCTACCTACATGTAGGCAATATGCACATAAAATAAAAATAAAAAATAAAAATTAAAAAAAGAAATAAACACCATCAGAGATTTTATGCTTACCTATATTAACATGTATTTTTAAAATCTAAATGGGGGGGGGCTGGAGAGATGGCTCAGTGGTTAAAAGCAGGTCATTCTTGCAGAGGACCTGGGTTTGATTCCCAGCACCCACACTGAGGCTCACGACTGTCCCTAACTCCAGTTCCAGGGAATCCTATGCCCTCTTCTGACCTCCATAGACATTGCACTACATGGGTGCACTAACATATATGCAAGCAAAACACTCATACATATATAAAATTAAAATACTAAATTAAAAACTATGCTCATAATGTCTAAATGAGTAAACATGGAAAATATGAATTAAGAATGGAGCCTCTTAAAGAGGCAGTTAAATAAAAATGATAAAATTATATTCCACTTTATGCTCAGAAATTAAGTTAAGTAATTAAGAAACAGACATTTCCAAAGTCATGGGCACTGCTTTGAAATACTTAAAAATAGGACCCTTCCAAAACTTTTTAAAGATAGCAGCATAATACATGTAACTTTTAAAAATTGTTTCCAGAGTTTCATACAATGGATTTTGATCATATTGAGACCTGGTCCTCTTCTCTTTCCCAGTATCCCCCCATTTCATGTCCTCCTTTAATTATCTGTTCTTTCTTTTTCTAACTGCTGAATTTTTATTTATTCTTGTTTTAAAAATATTTTATTTATTATTATTCATTATTTTATGTGTATGAGTAGAGTGTATTGCCTGTATGTCTGTAAGTGCACCCGTGCCATGCAATGCCCTTGGAGGTCAGAAGAAGGTATTGGAATCTCTGGGACTGGAGTTAATGGCAGCTGTTAGCTGCCACGTGAGTGCTGGGAATTGAACCTGGGTCCTCTGCAAGAGCACCCAGTAATCCTAACTGCTGACACATCTCTTATTGAACTTTTGTGCATTTCATACATCAATTCTCACTCCAACTTAGATTCATTTCCCTTTCCATGTCCCTCAGCTCACCCAAGTTCATGCATTCTGCCATACATGTCTTATATCTTTTTTTTAAAAAAATTTATTTATTTTTGTATGTGTATGAATGTACTGTCTGCATGTAGGTTTGTGCACCCATGTCGTGCAATGCCTCAGAAGTCAGAAGAGAGTCTCGGATTCCCCTGGAACTGGAATTCTCCTGGAATTGGAGTTACAGATGGTTCTTAGCCGCCATGTGGGTGCTGGGGATCAAACCCGGGTCCTCCGCAAGAGCAGTCGGTGCTCTTAACTGCTAGGCTATCTCTCCAGCCCCACATGTCTTATATCTTATCCGAGTCTTTTTAAAGTTTTTCAAAGCAGCGGATTATTGTTTTGGGGAGAATTTTACTGTTTAAGTTGGTTCTTTGTCCTACTTCTTTTGTTGTTGTTGTTCCCTCCAACTTGTATTGCTTCAACATATGCATATATATATTTATATGTCACAACTATACCACCATTATGTCATCTGAAAATAAACTGTATGTTATTTCCAAATCATATTTCGGGATTCACATTTTCCCTTCTAACTTTATATTACTCTAAAATATGCATACATTCCCTCCACCTATATACCAAAATTACAAAGCCTGAAAATAAGTGATAGGTTAATTCTAGAGCCCTTTAAGGGATTCACATTATAAGAGCACAGTTGCTCTCAGATAAAGAGAAATATAGCACTAACATTGCTCAGTTTTCCTTACAACTAAGTACTTGGTGCTAGTATCCACAAATGAGGAACACCATTTGTCTTTTTTTTTTTTTCCCCCGGCACTGTGTTACTTCTAGTTCCGTCCATTTACCTGTGGTCTATTGATTCCATTCTGTGCCTCCCATGTGTTCCTGGGTGTGGATTAATGTCTTGGAGTCTGGTGAACCTACCAGTCATCACACCAGTGACTCTCTCCCAGCATCCATCAGTTACCAATAGATACTCAAGTAGGGCTGGAGCTTCTTGCCTACCTCAGCCATCCATGCAGGCTCTCTGACTGCCTTGATTTGCACAAATCTTGTGCATGCTGTCATAAACTCTATGGATTCATATCCAAAACTACCCTGTAGTGCCCAGACAACAGTTTCCTTGTCTGTGTCTGCCACCTTTGGCTCTTATGACCTATCTTTCCCCTCCTCCACAATGGTCCCTGAGCCTTGGGATCCTGTTTAGGACTGAACCCTCCATAGTGTCTTATTCTCTGCATGTTGACTATTTGTGGGTCCCTGTGTTAATCACCATCTGCTGCCAGAAGAACCTTCTCTGGTGAGAGTTGAAAGATGCGCTAATCTGTAGGCATAACAATCAGTCATTAGGACTCAGTTTAATCCTATGTCTATTCAGCAGAATTATACTCATAGGTCCTTCCCTGTGGGTTGTAGATTTTCTGGCTCCAGGTTCTTACCCTGACAACACTGTCAGATATGGACTCCCTGTTGTGAAGCAAGCCTTAAACATGATTAGAAAGAAGGTGATTGGTTATTCATGCCACTGTTGTACATTGGGTATATTTTGCCTAGTCAGTTATTGTTGCTCACAGAGTTCACAGCTAGATAAGGCTGATGATGACCTGTCTCTGCTGGTAACATGCATAGCACCTTCTAGTTCTATGAAAGCTAGCCAGCAGAGATGTCACCTCAAGGAGAGCACCAGTTTCATTTCTCCATGTTTGTTCTGTTACTCAGGTATGTAGTGTCTTCAGCCATAAGATCTTGCCATCAAGTTCTGGACAGAAACTAAGTGCAAGGGAATAGTCAGTACTGCTTGAGGATATTTGGGATCTCTATGAGATAGCTCCAGAATAGGGAGTCCATTCTCATTGTGCTGTTCACTTGAGAGCCTGTGCGGTCTATCAGGGCCATTGAGCCCCTGTTATAGGATAACTGCATTTAAAAGTTTTTTAAAAACATTTTTGTTAAGGTTTTGTGCATTTCATATTTCTCATTCCAATCTAGACTCATCTCTTCTTCCACCCCCCCCCCCGAGTTCATGCACCCTGCTATTCCTGCCCTGTATCTTTTTCTGATCCTTTTCAAAGCAGAGGATTATTGTTCTTGGGGGAACTTTTCTGTTTCAGTCAGTTCCCTGTCCCAGTTCCTCTGCTGTTGCAGTTCCCTTCAATCTATATTGCTTCAACATATGCATATCTATATCTATATCTATATATATCTATATATATATATCTCAACTATACTAAACTTGTATCATCTGTACACAAACTGTCATTTCCATATCATATTTCAGGGTTCACATTTTTTCTTTTTAAATTTATATTACTCTAATATATGCCTACATGTCCTCTACCCATATACCAAGATTACAAAGTCTCAAAATAAGTGGTGGGTTAATACTAGAGCCTGTTAAGGGATTTATATTATAAGAGGACAGTTGCTTTCAGGGAAAGGGGTATAAAGCATTGATGTTGCTCAGTTTGCCTTACAACACTTGTTGTGCTTGTTGCTAGCAACCACACATGAGGGATACCATTCATAGTTTGCTTTTCTTTTTTTTTTTTATTGATGCTTTGTGTATTTCATACATCATTTTCCAATTCAGTTCAGGCATATATCCCCTTCCCTTCCCCCCACCCCACCCCTACCCATCCCAGATCATGCATTCTGCCGTAACTTTTCTGCATCTTTCTCTGCTTTTTTGTTTTGTTTTGTTTTCATTTTTTTTAACAATAAGTGATAATTTGTGAGTACAAGCATCCTTCATGTAAAACCAATTTGCAAGCAGTTGTGCCCAAACCCACACAGCTCATGGGGCCCACCATCCAGCAGGGGGGGCTTGTATGTTCAATCAAGTTGATCAAATGAGTGTCCAGTCTGTATTGTTGTAGTTTCACCATTAACCCCAATCGCAGCCCTTACATTCTACCACGCCCCCTCTTCTGCAGATTGTTCCCTAGGCTTAGAAAAGGGGCACAGGTGGATGAGAAGCAAAACACTCTACTTTCTCTGGAGCTGATGTCTTGGTCTCTAGTCAATTCTGGCTGTTTTCTTTCATGGGCTATAGTTTGCTCTTCTGGGACTGTGTTACTTCACTTAGCATATTTTCTAGTTCCACCCATTTGCCTGCAAAGTTCATGATGTCATCTTTCTTTTTTTTTAAAGCCAATTTTTTATTGAAGCTTTGTGCATTTGATGCCATCTTTCTTTACTGCTGTGTAGAACTCCATTGTGTAGATGCACCACATTTTCTCTATCCACTCATTGGTTGAGGGGCATTTGGGTTGGTTCCACCTCTTTGCTATTGTGAAGAGAGCTGAAATGAACATGGCTGTGCATGTATCTCTGTGGTAGGATGAGTCTTGTGGGTATATAGCCAAAAGTTGTATGGCTGGATCAGGTGGTAGGCACATTTTGAGTCTTTTCAGGGTTCTCCATACTGCTTTCCATAGTGGTTGTATGAGTTTACATTCCCACCAGCAGTGGATGAGTGTTCCTCTTTCCCCACAACTTCTCCAGCATTTGGTTTCATTTGTTTTCTTGATCCTAGCCAGTCTTATTGGAGTGAGATGATATCTTAAAGTGTTTTTAATTTGCATTTCCTTAATTATTAGTGATGTTGAACATTTTTAATACCATATTTTTCATTTTTTATTGTTATTAAACTTTTTCCATACATCATACATGATTTCTCAATCCAATTTAGAGTCATTTCCCTTTCTTTTTTAATTATTTTATTGATGTTTTTTGTATTTCATACATTTTTCTTTTTTTAATTTTTTAATTTTTAAAATTTTTTTATTTTTGTATGTGTATGAATGTACTGTCTTCATGTAGGTTTGTGCACCCTTGTCGTGCAATGCCTCAGAGGTCAGAAGAGGGTCTTGGATTCCCCTGGAATTTGAATTACAGATGGTTCTCAGCCACCATGTGGGTGCTGGGGATTGAACCCGGGTCCTCTGCAAGAGCAGTCAGTGCTCTTAACTGTTAGGCCATCTCTCCAGCCCCATACACCACTTTTCAATTCAGTTCAGGCATATTCCCCTTTCCCTTCCCCCAGCCCAGCCCATCCCAGATCATGCATTCTGCCATAAGTGTCCTGCATCTTTCTCTCAGTCTTTTTTTATGTTAAGGAATTCACATTTTCCTCCATTAATTTTATAGTACTGTAAAATATGGATATATACTCTCCACCCATATACAATAATTACAGAGTCTGAAAATAATTGGGGGATTTGGTGTTAGCATCCACATATAGGGACATTTTTAAGTTGTTTCTCAGCCATCTTTATTTCCTCATTTGTGAAGTCTGTGCACAGCTCTTTACTCCATCTTTTGAGTGAGTCATTTGATTTCTTACTTCTTTGGGGTTTTTTTTTTTTTGAGTAGTTTATATATTCTGGATGTTAATGCTATGTTAGATGTATCACTGGTGAAGGTTTCCTCCCACTATGTGGGTTTTCTCTTCACTTCCCTGATTGTTTCTTTTGATATACAGAAGCTTTTCAGTTTAATGAGGTCCCACTTGCCAATTGTTGACCTCACTTCCTGTGCAGCTGCTGTCTGATTAGATAGGAAGTCTTCTCCTATGCCTATGTTTTGTAGGTTGCTGCCAACATTTTCTTCTATCACCTTCAGAGTTTTGGGTTTCATGTTGAGGTCTTTGATCCATTTGGAGTTGATCTTTGTACAGGGCAAGAGGTCTTTGATCCATTTGGAGTTGATTTTTGTACAGGGCAAGGGTTTTGTTTTATTCTTCTACAAGTGGTGATCCAGGTTTGCCAACCCCATCTGCTGAAGATGCTGTCTTTTCTCCATTGGGTCTTCTTGGTCCCTTTGTCAAATATGAGGTGGCTGAAATTGTGTGTGCTCAAGTTTGGATCATCAATTTTGTTCCATTTGTCTACAAGTCTGTTTTTGTGCCAGTACCAGGCTGGTTTTATGACTGACTGTAGCCCTGTAATATAGTTTGAAGTCTGTAGTCCTCTTTACACCCAGGGTTGCTTTAGCTATTTGGGGTCTTTTGTTTTTCCTTTAAGGATTTTTTTTTCCAAGACTGTGAAGAAAGTCATGGGGCTTTTAATTGGGTTTGCATTTAATTTGTATATTAATTTGGGTAGAATGGATATTTTTACTATATTAATTTTTCCAATCAATGAGCATGGGAGGTCTTTCCATTTTCTGATGTCTTCTTCATTTCAGGGGTTTAAAATTTTTGTTGTATAGAGCTTTGGTGTCTTTGGTTAGGTTTGTTCCTAAGTATTTTATTGTTTTTAATGCTATTGTGAGTGGGAAAGTTGCCTTATATTCCTTCTTCAGTTGCTTGTTGTTGGTGTATAGAAAGGCTACTGATTTTTGCAAGTTAATTTTGTATTCCCCCACTTTACTGAAAGTCTTTATTATGTTGTTTTTGCATGTATTGAGAGAAGCTTCCATTGTAAGTTTTCACTTAGTTCTTTGAAAAAGTTTTTAGTGTTAGTTATCTCTCCTCTTATTCCTTATCAATATGTGTAACTAGGTGAAAAAAAAGTAATCTCAAAAGTATTGAAGGAGTTGAATTAGTACTAAATATTTTCCATATATTTTTTCTAGAAATAAATTTTCAGTCCCAAGTAATTTTGATAGTAAGTACTATCAACCATTCAGAAAGCATACAAGATACAAAGTATTTGTAGGGAATAGAGAAATGGAAATTATTTCTTGGGGCTGGGAGAAAATCAGTTGGTAAAATGCTTGCTGCATAAGCAGAATTTGTGTTCTATCCTAGAACTTATGTAAAAAGTCAGACATGTTAGTACACACTTGTAATCCTATCACTGGGGAGGGAAGATAGGAGGGTCCCTAGAGCTCACTGGCTAGCTTACTTAACTGAATCAGTGATCTCCAGGTCCTGGTGAGAGGCTATCTTGAAAAGCAAAGTGGTCAGCTCCTGAGGGATGTGACTCCCAAGGGTGGCCTCTGGATTCCACACACAGGGATACCCATACATGCATGAATGAAGCTATACACACACGCAGACACACACATTAATTAAAGGAAATACTTCATATCTGGTGAAATGAGCACATACAACAGTAAAGGAAGCATGTATCAAGGATTCATTTCACTCATGAGTTCAAGTGCTGCATCCTAAACACTCTATCTATCTATCTATCTATCTATCTATCTATCTATCTATCTATCTATTTATCATGAGACAAGATATATAACAATTATGTATGCACTTAAAATATTATTGTCAAATTTAGTTCATCAGAAGATAGATGATTTAATATTAGAAAATTAATTGGTTTATTTATTATACCCTATAATAGATAATCATTAATGGAAAAAAAACCAAAGTGAATTCACTTGATAAAATTCAATATCCAGTCACAATATAAGACTCTTAGTAAGCCGGGCATGGTGGCGCATGCCTTTAATCCTAGCACTTGGGAGGCAGAGGCAGGCGGATCTTTGTGAGTTCAAGGCCAGCCTGGTCTACAGAGCGAGTTCCAGGACTGCTGGGGCTACAGGGAGACCCTGACTCAAAAAGACCAAAAAAAAAAAAAAAAAAGACTCTTAGTAAAGGATGATGGGAAGAAAACTCTTCACTGCATCAAAAGCCTTCAGAACTCCTGCAGCTGACACTACAGTCAATGGTGACATTAAAAATATTCCTTCTGAGATCACATCAGTGCAAGGATGTCCTCTATCCCCATGGATGCCAGCATTTATTGGTTATTCTAGTAATTGGTTCCTCTAGAGGGGAAAAGAAGGGAGGGTGGCTGGGGAGATAGCTCAGAGAGTAAAGTGCTTGCTGTGCAATCATGAGGGCCTGAGGGAAGTCCTCAGAGCATGCATAAGGCTGGGTGTGTCAGTGAGAATCTGGGATTCCAGTGCTCCTACGTTGAGGTGGGAGGTGGATACAGGAGCATGAAGTGCATAGGCCAGCTAGCCTGCTGTGTGCAGCAGTGAACGGTGAGCGGACAGTCTCAAAACAAAGCTCAAGGTGAGGACCGGCAATACACACATGCACCATATACATACACGTACACACACCATACACACATACCAACACATACTATATACACGTTTTATACACACACACCATATACATACACATACACACACCATATGCACATACCACATACACACCATACACACATATCATATACATACCATATACACATCATATGCACACACACATACACACACACTATTTTTTAAGTTTAAAAAGAAAGATTTTTAACAGACACCCAGTTTGGAAAGGATGGAGTGACAGGCAGTGGGAGCATTTTCAAGGTCCTGCGCCATCCTGCCTGAGTTACTTCTCCATCTGTATTTCTTCCCAGCCTCACCAGCACCCTCTCTGCCTCTCTGAGAGAAGCTCCTACTTCAGAGCCCTTCCCTTGCTGCTGAGGCTCTGTCTGAAGCTCTCCTCCAAGTCTCATTGAATAGCCTTTAAATACTCTTTAAAATCTTGGCCCAGATCTTTCTTGCAGTGGCCTTCTCTGGTCCCCATATGTAAAACTCAAACCCTTCTCCTTCTGTAACTTTGCCATGTGCTGCTTTTTTCTTTTCTATTTTATTTTCTCCAAGGAATTTCTCAATGGTTAATTTTCTCTATATTTTATTTGTTTATCTTCTGTTCTTTGAGAGAATATAAATTCTACCATGCCAGAGTTTTTTTTTTTTTTTTTTAATGAACTACTAAATCCCGTGGACCTTCGATGTTGCCTGGAACAGAAGAGGGCCTCAATAAATATTTATTAAATTAAAGAAAATTGCCTATGCAGAAAACTAAGATTCTATTATTAGACTGAATAAGAATTTTCTAAAAACAAAATCATACAGGAAATCACTTGACTCTCTGTAACAGAAATCAACTACAAAACAAAATGTTAAAAATGCATATGTTTTTCCTAAAGTAACAAAGCATTTGAAGTGCTTAAGAGCTTTTTTTGTTTTTGGTGTTTTTGAGACAGGGTCTCCCTGTAGCCAGAGCTGGCCTGGAAGTCACTATGTAGACCAGGGTGGCTTAAGATAAAAAACTAGAAGCTCATAATTGGTATGAAAGAAGACATAAATAGGTAAATGTACGATGGGTTTGGATAGAAACCCAACATGCTATTTCCCCTTTAGGTCAACTCGTCTCCAGAGTAAAAGCAATCTAACAAAACTTCCAACAGGGTTATTTTAGGGAAATTTAGAAGTTTTTAACATGTAATGGAAACCAAAAGTGGCATGAATAATAATGGAGGACATCCGCTCAGCAGTCACAGTGGAGATGTCACAGCAGAGGACCTCCCCTCAGCAGTCACAGTGGAGATGTCACAGCAGAGGACCTCCCCTCAGCAGTCACAGTGGAGATGTCACAGCAGAGGACCTCCCCTCAGCAGTCACAGTGGAGATGTCACAACAGAGGACCTCCCCTCAGCAGTCACAGTGGAGCTATAATGATTAGAGTGGATAATACTGGGAAGCAGACAGGCAGATAGATAGAATTGATTAGACTCTAGAAACAAACTCACATATCATGGAAAATGACTTTATGATGTGACCGGTGAGTTGAGTATATTTAATTTTAGCATAATCAACTTTACCAATATTTTCTTGATATTTGTGCTTCATGTGTCTTGTTAAACTCTTGAGCATATCCTACCGGTATGCAGATTGATGGTTGTTTGGGATTGCCAAGGAGGAATCTCTGAGCACTTCCTTAAGGAAAACATGAAACATTCTAAAGGAAAAAAAATCCTCTAATTCAAGTGAATATATATAATGATATTATATTTATGTATAGTATAATATATAATATATATATTCATATTATATAATATATTACTATATGCAAGATATAATATATATATAATATATTATAATATATATATATATCCTGTAGCAACACAAGTTGGAGAGAAAAACAACAAAAGAACTGAAAAAAAACTCTGGAAAGACTCACAAAAAGATGCAGGACATGTATGACAGAGTGCAGGAACTTGGGTGGGGTGGGGGGCATGGAAAGGGAAGCGACTTTAGATTCGATTGAGAAATGATGTATGACTTATGGAAAAAGTTTAATAACGATTAAAAAGAAACTCTTGAAAGACTTGTGCTAATGAAAATGTTCTAAGTCCTATCTCTTTTCCTTTCTTCCTTCCTTCCTTCCTTCCTTCCTTCCTTCCTTCCTTCCTTCCTTCCTTCCTTCCTTCCTTCCTTCCTCTTTCTTTTCTCTCTTGACAGACTTTCCCGTATCCCAGGCTGACTTCAAGTTCACCATATATCCGATAAGATAATGGTTTTAAACTCCTGATCCAGCTCTTTCTACATCCCAAATGCTGGGACTACAGGCATGTCTAGTATACTACCTTTATGAAGTACCCCTTGGCCTCATGGAGCAAGTACTCTACTACCCAAGCACATCCACAACCTCTAAATTATCTTCTAAATATTCTCTAGCTTTTCATTATATTTATATCTTTAAGCAACTGAAATGTATTTCATACATGAGGTGAAGGAGAGGTTCTTGTTTATTTATGTTTTCATACATAAGTATTTTCCACAAGGAAATTCAGTTGCTTCAGTTTGAGGTGCAATGCCCAATCTGCAGCCAGTCTGATTTTCATATATTTCTTGGGTGTTTCCTGGGATATTTGTTAAAGCCTATATAAATGTGCAAAGAGGCCCAATCTCATTCGTTACAGAAATGCAAATGAAGCCATTTCAAATTCACCATGTTGGCAAAGTCAAAGCTTCTAATAATATCGGGTGTTTACACAGACATAAAACAATAGAGACACCCATTGCTGTTGGGGTGATTTTCTCAGAAAACTCAGAAAGCTATGGCAACACTTCCTTTGATTTGAGCTCTGTGACCCTGCAATTCAATTCTTAAGTTCTTTTCTCAGAAGAGCTCTTGTGCACATGTACACCCTGATGCAGATCCAACAATTCCATAGCAAATTGTTTGTGAACTAACATCCTGGATTGAACTGAAACACCTGGACAAACAGCTCGTGCTGGGATTACACATCGGAAGACACAGCAGAGCAGCTGAGTTAGCTTCAGCCACATGTGCCAACATGGAGAGATCTGAAAGCATGAGCAAAAGAAGTAGTTGCCACATAATACAGGATGCTTAAATGATGAACAGTGCATGTTAAAGGATCCATACAAAGTAATAGAAATATAAAGAAAGAGACAAGGAGTGATTAATGAAAATATTCAGCATCGTGTTCATTTCTGTGGTTGACTGGAGTGAGACGAAAATGTGTTTAGGGGCTTCTGATCTGCATGAATGGTGCATTGATAAGCATTGTCTAGGCACAGGCATGGTAGTGCACAACTTTGATCCCAGTACTTGAGAGGCAGATCTCTGTGATTTCGAAGGCCATCGTGGCCTACATAAGGAGTTTCAGACTAGCCAGGGCTACATAGTGAGACTGTTTCCAAAAAAATATTATTGTCTGAAGTATGTCGTCTTTCATGTATATTCCCCTTTTTTGGATACAGTTTTCCTTTAGTCCCAGCTAGCCTGGAGCTTGCTGTGTAGACCAGGCTAGCCTTGATCTCACAGAGATCCCGTTGCCTCTGCCTCCCAAGTACTGGAATTAAAGGTGTAAGTCCCCATGTGTGGCATATTCCATGTTTTATAATAAAATGTTTTAAAAGGGAATAATCACCATACGATGTTGTTACAGTAGCCTGGGCTGCTAATGAAGATGGGTGTCAGGGTCATGTTGATGTTGACGCCTGTTAAGGTAAAGCTATTTATTCCTGGCTGAAAGAATAGAATTTACCTCTTGCTCTGGGTAGAGCCATGAGATTCTGATCTTCTCCAAAACTGTCTCTTTTTTTTTGTCTTTTTTTTTTTCATTACATAGGAAAACAGAAACAATACAAAATGAAACAAACAAGGAAACAAGGACAAAAAAGGGGGGCTTTCCATTTCTTATTCTGGTGAAATGAAGAATCAATCTGCAGGGCTTGGTATGTATTTCTCTTTTTTCCCCTTCTCTCTTTCTTTTCTTTCTTCTTTTCCTGCTCTTCCACGGCTACCAGAAAGATATGTGTTTACTGGCTAGACCACAAAGCCTTGAGTTCTCAGCTAAGAAAGAGTCTGGTTAATTTGTGTGTGTGTGGGGATGTCTCATCCCTAAACTGCCTAATCAATTTCTAGCTCCTGTTTAGTTATGTTACCATCTGAAAAGGGTCACCCCAATCACCAGAAGGGAATCAGGACACCAACTGCTCTAACTTCTTCCATGCTGAGAAGGGACGTTAGATGTGACAACTGGGGTATCCCCCATTCAGAGGGTCAATCTAAAAGACCCCCAAGCATAACTATAGAGGGAAAAATCATTGATGCCTGTGAAGCAAAATGAAGGCAGGAGTAGTTAGGTACACGATCTAGGCAGGGGACCAGGAGAAGTAAGAACAGGGTGAATTCCAATGTCCAACTTAAAAGTCCATTAGAATTTCTTGACCAGGGGTTTCAAAGTATCCATTTACTAGGTTTCTCCTTCTGTTCATTTGCCCATGATGTCTGTACTCAGGATCTACTTTTCAGGATTTTTAATATTCAAGATATGAGTTGCTAGGAAGAAAGAGAAAATTTTATTATTGAGCATTAATTAACAACAATAGTTAATGTATCCTTTGGCTGCAGATGACCCTACTCTTTTAATCAAGGCCAAGATCTAAGGTTTTTATGCCTGTTTAACATTATTTCATATAACTTTATGCCCAATATGTAGAGGCACAATTTTTCAGGCTTTAAAAGAAATATATTGACTATCTTTTGGTTTTACTTTCTTTTCAGGCAGATTAACCAAACTTTGTTTTCTTAAGGTCATCTGAGGTTCTGCTCTTCAGGGGGCACTTGGGGTTTTTTTTGTTTGATTTATTTATTTATTTATTTATTTATTTATTTATTTATTTATTTATTTTTTTGATGTGTGTCAGGGAGTACCTCCTGGCTCCTTCTGGCCATTCTTAACCAGTTCTATCTACTGAGGACAAGGTCAGGTTTTGCTAGACCGGGCTTCCCTTTGGAGCACAAGGTGACTTTCCTCTATATTGAGCTTCCTCTTTATAGACTGGACACTGGCTAGGGTTCTGTTAGTGGATCTCTAAGATATCCCTGAACAAGAAGCCTGGTGACTCACAGTTGCAGAACATTTTAAGAGAGATGCCCCACTACAAAATCCCCTGGGACCAATTGACCTCAGAGGGCAAGGAACAAATTGTCCCTTAAATCCCTTGGTTGAATTTGTATGGGCCTTAGGTATGGCATTAAGCATCCAAAAAAGTTAAGTTACACCAATCTGGTACTTTTAATTACTGTATCACATTTAGATAAAGCTTGAAGAAAAGCCTAAGAAGCATTCGATAGACATTGACCAGAAGAAATTTAACACCACGGGATAAACAGGCAAAGCTGATAAGAGAAATTTAAATAATTTTAGGCATATCTTAAATATAAACAATTTACTACACACATAAGTAGTATCTGTACTTTCTCAAACTCCATGTCCTGGTTTGTAGTTTTCCAATAACAGGAAACATACCTGTTGACCAGAATTAAGCTGAAAAAATTTACCAAGTCCATCCAAACTGTCTCCTTCTGGGGTGCATGCCACTAGTTCAGGGAAGTAAACCTAGCTCTGCTTGAAATAGTAAACTTCTGCATTGAAAATTTTAAGAGAATGAGAAAAAGATGAAAGACATGTTTGGCAGAATGCATGAGCTCTGGTGGGGTGGAGGGGCAAGGAAGAGGGGCATGGGTCTAGATTTGATTGGAAATTTTGTATGAAATGCACAAAGCCAATTCTAGAGCCCATTAAGAGATTTATATGACAACAACATATTTGCTTTCAGGTAAACAGAAATATAACAATAATGTTCAGCTTGCCTTTCAACTGGGGATTTGGTGTTAGCATCGACAAGCAAGGGAAACCACTAACCATTTGTTCTTCTGGGATTGTGTTGCTTCACTTAGCATAATGGCTCTGAGCTCCATCCATACCTGCAAAGTTCATGATGTCATCTTTCTTTACTGCTGAATAGTACTCCATTGTGTAGATGTACCACATTTCTGTCCTCCACTCTTCTGTTGAGGGGCATTTGGGTTGGTTCCAGCTCTTTGCTATTGTGAAGAGAGCTGCAATAAACATGGATGTGCATGTATCTTTGTGGTAGGATGTCTTTTGGGAATATACCCAGGAGTTGTATGACTGGGTCAGGTGGTAGGCTCATTTTGAGTCTTTTCTTTTGGTCTTTTAGAGACAGGGTCTCCCTGTAGCCCCAGCTGTCCTGGAACTCATTCTGTAGACCAGGCTGGCCTTGAACTCACAAAGATCCACCTGCCTCTGCCTCCCAAGTGCTAGGATTAAAGGTGTGTGCCACCACGCCCAGCTTCCATTTTTGAGTCTTTTAAGGGTTCTCCACAGTGCTTTCCATAATGGTTGTACAAGTTTACATTCCCATCAGCAGCGGATAAGTTTTCCCCTTTCCCCACAACCTCTCCAGCATTTGGTGTCTTTTGTTTTCTTGATCTTAGCCAGTCTTAAGGGAGTGAGATGATATCTGAGAGTGGTTTAATTTGCATTTCCTTAATTATTAATTATGTTGAACACCTTTTAAGATGTTTCTCAGCCATCTTTAATTCCTCACTGGTGAAGTCTGTGTTCAGTTCTTTACTCCATCTTTTGAGTAGGTCATTTGTTTTCTTACTTCTTTGTTTTTTTGAGTAGTCTATATATTCTGGACATTAATGCTCTGCCAGATGTATCACTGGTGAAGATTTCCTCCCACTCAGTGGGTTTTCTCTTCACTTCCTTGATTTTTTCTTTTGCTATACAGAAGCTTTTGAGTTTGGTGAGGTCCCATTTGTCAACTGTTGACCTTATTTCCTGCACAGCTGCTGTCCTATTTAGAAAGTCTTTTCCTATGCCTATGTCTTGTAGGCTGTTGCCAACTTTTTCTTCTATCACCTTCAGGGTTTCAGGTTTTATGTTGAGATCTTTGATCCACTTGAAGTTGATTTTTGTACAGGGTGAAAGGTAGGGGTTTAATTTTGTTCTTCTACAAATGGACTGAAAGAAAAAAACCACACGATCATCTCAATTGATACAGAAAAAGCCTTTGACAAGATCCAGAATCCCTTCATGTTTAAAGTCCTAGAGGGAACTGGACTGAAGGGAACATTCTTCAATATGATCAAAGCCATATATAGCAAACCCACTGCCAACATCATCCTAAATGGAGAAAAATTGGAACCATTTCCCTTAAAGGTGGAAACCAACAAGGCTGCCTCTTATCACCACTCCTCTTCAACATAGTGCTTGAAACCCTTGCTAGCAAAATAAGACAAGAGAAGGAAATTAAAGGCACACTAATTGGAAAAGAGGAAGTTAAACTTTTTGCAGATTCCTTTTTGCAGATGATATGATAGTTTACCTAAGGGATGCTAAAAACTCCACCAGAAAACTTCTAGAAATTATTAAGAGTTTCAGTAAAGTGGCAGGATACAAAATTAACCTAGAAAAATCAGTAGCCTTTCTTTTTTTTTTTTTTTTTTTTTAGAAGTGCGTCACCATACCTGGCTTAAAGGCAGTTCTTAGCCACCATGTGGGTGCTGGGAATCGAACCCGGGTCCTCTGGAAGAGCAGTTGGAGCTCTTAACCACTGAGCCATCTCTCCAGCCCAGTAGTCTTTCTTTACACCAACAATAAACAAGTGGAGAAGGAATATAAGAACTTCCCACTCACAATAGCCTCAGAAAAAATAAATACCTCGGAACAAGAATAACCAAAGATACCAAAGATCTCTACAACAAAAAATTTAAACCCCTGAAGGAGATCGAAAATGACATCAAAAGATGGAAAGACCTCCCATGCTCATTGATTGGAAAAATTAATATAGTAAAAATGTCCATTTTACCCAAATTGATATATAGATTCAACACAATGCCAATCAAAATCCCTATGAGCTTCTTCGCAGACTTGGAAAAAAAAAATCCTTAAATTCATCTAGAAAAACAAAAGACCCTGAATAGCTAAAGCAACCCTGAGTGAAAAGTCCAATACAGGGGGAATTGCTCTACCAGACTTCAGGCTATATTACAGGGCCATAGTCATAAAGACAGCCTGGTACTGGCACAGAAACAGACCCGTTGAGCAATAAAACAAAACTGAAGATCCAAACTTGAGCTCATACAATTTCAGCCACCTCATATTTGACAAAGGGACCAAGAAGACTCAGTGGAGGAAAGACAGTATCTTCTGCAAATGGTGCTGGCAAAACTGGATCACCATTTGTGGAAGAACAAAATCAAACGCCTTCTCACTCTTTCTCTGGACTATCTCCTTCCTGTTGTGTCACTGATTACAAAGGGCATGGTTTTCTTTCTTCCTCTTTTTCTCTACCCTTCTCGAAGCTGCCATGATTTACAACTTGCCCTCTCTATTGCTTTTCTCTTAAACTCTGATAAAATTGTCCTCGAGCTTCCTTTCCAGTATTTATCAAAGATATTAAGAACCCAAAGAGGGAACCCCAATTTCCTTGATAATACATGGTACAAAACATGAGGCTGCCATAAGTTTCCAAGAACAGTATAAGTGTTATAAGAATTATTTCTTTTTGTGTTGTGTGTTTCCATGTTTGTGTGTGTGTGTGTGTGTGTGTGTGCATCTGTGTGTGCATGTGAAGGCTAGACATAGGATTGTCTTCTTCATACACACTCTACCTTCTTTTCTTCATCGAGATGGACTCTCTCCCTGAATCTGGAGCATGCTGATTAGGTAGACTAGATCGACAATGAGTCCTAGGCATTGATAGTGTGTCCTTCTGTCTCTACTTCTACAGTGCTGGGGTTACAGACATGTGTTGCTATGCTCAACTTTTTATGCGGGCACTAGGAATCTGAACACAGTTCCTCAAACTTGCATAGCAAGCACCTTCCCAACTGACCTATCTTTCCAGCCCTGTAAGAATTGTTTTTGAAAGGCAGAGTGGGTTTAGTGATGCACACACACTCCTGTGTGTACCTGCAGGTGCACACTCCACGGGAGAGGAGCACTATCTTTCCAAGTGCACTGATTTTTAAATGCTACCCTTTATCCTCATACAGTTAAATACACCTTATAAACCTCATCTTCTCAGAATCATTTTTATTGGTTATATTTTCCAATGACTGCTTTATAAAGTCCTATTAGAATTTTCTAGAACCTCTCACTAAATTCTACTTTAAAATTAGCTCTTGTTTTTCCTAGAAATACTTGCTCAAAGCAAGCTGTGAATAAGCTTGTTAATTCCTTTCCTCCTTTCCTTTCTCTTTCCCTTTCCCTTTCTTTCCTTTTTTGGAGACAGGGTCTTGCTCTCCTGCGGGTTGGCCTGGAACTCTCCGTTCTCAGCTTTTCAAGTGCTTGTGTTGTTTATTACTTAATTGGCAGAAAATTTCTTCCTCAATGTTCCTAAATTTAAGCATTTAATTTTTGTTTCCAATTTGTTTTAGTCTTTGCAATGACTAAATTCAAACTGTTATCCTGAAATTTGCAATAAACAAGTTGATCCATACTAGGAAAATAGTGGCTTGAAAGATTTTCTTCTCACATGGAAAGTGATAACAATCTCAATGGTTTCTTTCTCTCTAAGAAGAGCTGAGAATGAGGAACTGGATGAGCTGTTTGAAGTGAGCACATGAAGGGATGTGGTAGTGAAGCTCCTGTAGGTGTACACACATCAGCTGTCAGGCCTGTGCACTGAGCTTCCCCTGAGAAGCCTGCAACTCCACCTTCCTTCTTTCCTTTCTTTCTTTCTTTCTTTCTTTCTTTCTTTCTTTCTTTCTTTCTTTCTTTCTTTCTTTCTTTCTTTCTTTCTTTCTTTCTTTCTTTCTTTCTTTCTTTCTTTCTTTCTTTCTTTCTTTCCTTCCTTCTTTCTTTTTCTGTCCTTCTCTCCTACACTGTCCTGATTCGGATCATTTGTTCTCTGTCTTTTTATTCATCTTCCATTCACTTTCTCTGGGCATAGCCCAAGGCACTAGACTAAATTTATAGGCTAAATAGTTCCCCAAGAAGCTGAAAGGACCCTTATGGTTCAACTATGGGTCCTTGATTCCTTGATTGATTTCCTTCAGACGCAGGGCACACTGGCAGTCTCTGCTTACTGCCAAGCATTTAGAGCTTTCTGCATTTGCTTCTTCTAAGCTGCTTTGTTTTCTGGAAACTCTTTCGAATCATAGTGGGTGAGCAAATGTGAAAGGATCCAAGCCACTTTCTGATGCTGAGAAAACCCCTCCCCTGGCGGGAATCCGAGCATGGGGGTGGGGTGGGGAGGGGAAAGAAAGAAACAAATTGTTCAACCAGCTTTCTAAGGGGCTGAAGGAAATTACTTCAGATATTGGCAGAAATAGAGAAATCTTTATCACTCTGGCTCACATAAATATTTCCTTTTTGTTGCAGATTCAGACCATTTTTAAGGTGGATCTCCCAATTTATTTAGTGAATCTCCAGCATCTCTACTTAGCAAACTTGCCTCATTTCAGCAAATTTAAGCTTTGTCCCTCTCCTAGGAAAACCTGTGAAAACAGTTTGGACAAGCAAAGTGGCAGAATTCCCTCTGAAAATTGACTTCTCACTTGGAGCTTCTTCGTGTGGTGTTGAAAACATAAGTAGGTGGTGTTAGTTTGGAGGGCTAGTCATAAATAGCCCGTGTCCACAACAGCATTAAGGGAAATATCAGGAAATTTTTAGTAGAATTTATGCAGCAGGCAGAAATTCACTCCGACATATATATGTATAAGTTATACATATGTTCAGGGGCTGGAGACATGGTTCAGCAGTCAAGAGTGATAAGTTTTCTGCTCTTCTGGGAGATGCAGGTTTGATTCCCAGCACCCACTATGGTGCCTCCCAACCATCTGTAACTCCAGCTCCAGAGTGATCCCTCACCTTTGGTTTCTGGGGTCTCCTACACACACACATACACATACACATATACATATACATATACATACATAATTAAAATATATTCTAAAAAAGAAAATAATGTATCTGCTATTGTGCTATTAGGAACTTATAATTATTATGAACTGTTCTGAAAAAAATGTAAAATAGATATGAAAAATAAATTCATTTTTGTAGGTCCAAAAGTAGATCTAGAGAAGTCTAAAGAAAATCAATTTGTAGATGTATTGAAAAGAATCATCAAATTCACTGGGCTTGGTAGTCTATTCCTGTGATCCCAGCACTGAGGAAAGCAGGATCGGGACTTCAAGGCCTTGGTTACAGAGTGAGCTGTTGGCCAGTGTAGGAGACAGTAAACAGAATAATGAACAAACAAAAAGAGCAACAGAAAGAAAATCATCAAACTGATTCAATTTGTAAGAGCTAGGAAAAAAATTTTGAAATCTGAGTCAACATCTTATTTTCTTTTTTAAAATTTTTATTGCTATTAAACTTTTTCCATACATAATTTCTCAATCGAATTTACAGTCACTTCCCTTTCCACGCCCCCCCACCTGAGTTCCTGCACTCTGCCATATATGTCTTGCATCTTTTTCTTAAAGATAATTTGTGTGTCTATAGAAAAGTAAAAGTGATTTTAACTTGTATTCTCTTAAACATAAAACACAATTACTTATTAGTTCATCTTAAATCAGCAAAAGCCATGCAAGACTCCCACATGCTGGTGGATAGAATACTGTAAGCAGACAGTCATGTGTCTCCACTGAATGGTGGGACTGTGGGGGTTTGGGCACAACAGTCTATAGATTGGTTTTGCACGAAGGATGCTTATACTCATGGATTATCACTTATAGCTAAAAAATGAAAAAAAAAAAAACCTGAAAGATGCAGGACAGTTATGGCAGAATACATGATCTGGGATGGGGTGGGGGTGGGGGGGAAGGGAAAGGGAAATATGCCTGATCTGAATTGGAAAATGATGTATAAAATGCACAAACCATCAATAAAAATTAAAAAAAAAAAAAAAAAAGAAAGCATTTTCAATCCCTCTCTCCCTTAGGTTTCTTGAATACTAGTATTTGAGGGGTCAAATAAGATACAGGACACTTAGCAAGTATTTCCTTGATCACCTATGCTCTCCTGATAAAATAATTCAAAGAACTCTTGGGATCCATTTCCTGATTGGGCAGAGAAAGAATAATGGAAATGGAAATTTTATGAACCAATAATCATTTCTGAAGCTTATTTAAACTTGCAGAAAGATGCAACAGCTTAAGAATTCAATAGAGCCTTCTGCATGGATATTTCTAGTTCCTTCCCACACTTCCTGTCTACCTTGATGGATTATACTGCACATAGAGTTTTTTCATTTTACTATTTTTAACAATAACAGAAAACACTGGGAGGGTGTTGGCGCTGAAGCTGAAGGAGTGTTTATTGTTCTGGTCCACTTAGAGCGGCAGTGGACACCCAGAGGTCAACTGTGTGATGGTGATGACTTCTGGCCAGTGGCTTGGGAGATAGGTCTGAGGTTTGCGTGACACAAGGCATGTTATTTCCTCACCAAAGTGAAGCAAGTCAAGGTTTTGTTACCTCAGGTTTTGAAAAATCCCTGAACTGGATCCAAAGAGTGACTGGAGCTGAACAAATGACTACATATTGAAAGAGTTATGGCTGTTTATTCAGAAGACACAGAGTAGGGATAAGGTTGCTATCAGAGGGAATAGAGAAACTGACCTGTGGTGTTGCTAAAGAAAAAAAAAAAAGAAATTCTGTGTCTCTATTATGCTAATGAAGGTAGGCTTAAATGAAATTAGTAAAGCATGGAAACTCAGTGCTATTTCTTGAAATAATAGGAAAAGAAGCTCCCAACCTCTTCTCCGCTTTCCAGGGTTATTCTTGGTGCTCACCTGGAAATGGAACAACCTGAACACCACCTGCTGCTTACCTCATTCCCTTGTCACTGTTTATACTCCAGATGAAGTTGGCAGGAGCAGATCTCACCTAACATGCGGGGTTGCTAAGTAGGTTTTAAAATGCCAGAAATCGGGGCTGGAGAGATGGCCTAGCGGTTGAGAGCGCCGACCGCTCTTACAGAGCACCCAGGTTCGATCCCCAGCACCCACGTGGCAGCCAAGAACCGTCTGAAACTCCAATTCCAGGAGAACTCCAGTTCCAGGGGAATCCGACACCCTCTTCTGACCTCCGCGGCATTGCACGACACAGGTGCACAAACTTGCATGCAAACAGTACATTCATACACATACGGAAATAAATAAAATTAATAAAAAAAATAAAAAAATATAAAATGCCAGAAATCTTTTCTTCCTCCAAGGTATCACTCCCTCCAAACACATCCTTAACACTTGTGGCAAGCACAAATCAGATGCGCGTAGTGTCTATGCGTGCCTTGGCCTCTCTCATCAGTTTTCACAGAGCACTCGCTTTGGTTTTTATTTATTATTTTTATTTTATGTGCATGGGTGTATTGCCTGCATGTATATAAGTACACAAGTGTCATGCAATGCCTGCAAAGTTGAGAGAGGGTGTCAAATCTCCCCATCTGGAATTATGGATGGTTGTTAGTTCCCATGTGAATGCTGGGAATCACCCCTGGGCCTCTGCAAGAGCAGCCCATGCTCTTCACTTCTAAGCCATTTCTCCAGCTCAATATTTTGTTTATTATTGTGGTGATTTGCATGAGTGTCCCCCATAGGCTGTAAGTATTCAGACATTTGTCTCCAGTTGGTGGCGCTGTTTTTGGAGGTCTTAGAAGGTGTGGCCATGCTGGGGGAAGTGTGTCACTGGGGGCAGGCTTAGTAAGTTTTAACAAGCCTCTGTGGTCTACAGTTGCCCTCTCTGTTTCCTGTACTCTTTGCGAGATGTGACCCTCGGTTTGCTGCTCCAGATCCAGCCACCACGCCTCCCGCCACAATGGACTCTAATTCCCTGGAACCACCAATCGTAAGCTCAAATAAACTCTTCCTTCTATAAGTTCCTTGGTCTGGTGTTTTATCACAGCAACAGAAAACTGACTAATACAGTTATTATTATTATTACTAATACTATTAATTTTATGTGTATGAGTATTATGCCTGAATGTGTGTAAGTGCACCTGTGTAGTGCAATGCTCACAGAAGTTAGGAGAAGGCATTGGATCCCCTGGAACTGGAGTTATGGATGGTTGTTAGCTGCCAGCTGGGTACTGAGATTCAAACCTGAGTCTTCTGCAAAGAGCAAAAGTCATTGAGCCATCTCTCCTTTCTTCATACAACACTCACTTTCTAGGAGGCAGGAGGACACAATCAAGCCTAGCTGCAAGGGCTAGCCCAAGGGTGGTACCAATACTTGCCTGGGATGGAACAATTGATTCCAGAAGGCAATGGAAGTGCCCCTACATGCTAAACACATTGTTTTGCACAGTTCGTGGACAGAACATTCATTTTCAGAGGTCCTCCAGTTCTTTTTTTCTTTGTTCCTCTCTAAAGCTGAAGTCAGAGCCCAGAGCCTTGTACATGCTAAGCAAGTACTTTACCACTGAGTAATGTTCCCAGTCCTCATTACTTGTAATGAGTGTAAACTTTGGGATTCTATTTTAATCTGGTCTTAACAAGAGAAAAATGGCTCATAAACGTTTGTCCCTGGGAAATGAAATTATAGAGTGTGATAGCAAAGAAATTTTACAGCATTCCTTTATCTCCAGAAAAAGCATTCCTAAGCTCGAATTTCCTTTAAATCAACAGTGGCCAGGGGCCAGGTGCTGAGTTCTACAATAGTGCCTCAAAGCTGTGGAAAAGTTCCAGAATGTCAGTTCTCTTCCTGGGTGTTATCAGGTATGGACTCCACCCTGGTGTGCTGTTCACAGTTAGTTTAGAAGAATGCAAAGGAAAAAGTGAACAGAAGTGTCCACAAGTTTTCTCAATAGGCTTAACTGGACCTTCAAAGTGGAAATTACCTTTGGTTGGAGTAATTTAGGAGAATCAGCTGCACAGTGAGGCTCATGAGAGTGGTGAAATGGTACTAAAGTCACACTGTGTGTGTATGTGTGTGTGTGCATGTATGTATTTCTATGTGCGTGCATCTCCTTTCTTTGGGAGGAGTCTATATTTCTCATCAGCACCTCTATTACGACTATGTCCATGAAAGTTAAGAGCCAACATAGAATTAAACCTTTGAGAGTCTCTCTGCTCTGAGGGGTAAGGACTGTGAAGACGGAGCTTGTAATCAACAGCCTCGAATGCCATCTGATACAACATTACATCAGACAGACAGGGTGCAAAGTGATAATTAGATTCATATAAATAACTATGACTATCAGTGATAACTATGAATTATCAATGATAATTAATCTAATTAATATGCCATTCAAGAATCCTCTTCCATTGTGCTAACAGAACTTTTACCATTTGGACAGCTAGAGGAATGGAAGTGGACCTGAAGCTTCAAAGAAGCTTACTTTTCTCTGAGCAGGGAAGCATTCTTAAAGATGCTTGGGTGGAGTGGTGGAGTGTAACCCCTTGTGGAAGCTAAAATTCCTTCTTCTGCTTTCTAACACCTATCACTAAAATAAAAATGAGTTATCAAAATTGTTGACACTTTAAATCCTCCCAGATTTACACCTTTAGGTTGTTTTTGGCAGCTAAAAGTTGTACAGTTTTAGTAGAAAAGGAGTGAGACTCCTACCTCATGAAAATATGTATTTAGTTATTTATCTTACTGTTCTCCCACTTTCCCCCACAGCAGTGACATTCTATATTCTAAAGTAAACATTTCACAATTATTGAATTTTCATAAGAGGTAAAATGGGAAACTGTGAAGAAAAGTATGAAAGGTCTTTGTTTATAAAATCACTTAACAAGACCAGTGTGCGGCCCACTGGGTGAGTGGACTTTACCCCTGTCCTGCAGAACACCAACCTACAAACAACCAGGTGAGCCCTGCCTGCCTGGGGGCTTCGGGCACCCTTGTGCCTTGTAGAGGCCTGGGATCACCCCAGGACCTTCCAACCTTCTGGCCCCAGCATGCGATGTGGGTTAGCCACACACCACACAGGACAAGACCAGTGTGTGCTCTGTTGGGTGAGCAGAATTTACCTCTGTCCTGCAGAACGCCAACCTGCAAAAGACCAGCCCAGGGAAGCAGTGATGCAGAGGATCTAGCTGTGCAGCCAACGGTGAGGCACCAGAACCCAAAGAAACAAATAAACAAATCCACATGCCAAAGACACACACACAAAAAAACAACATAGGAAAAGCTCATAATAAATCCACACTGAACTCTACCAACCCTACAGAAGACTCCTACAATGAGATCTCTCTGGAAGGAAACCAAGACACAGACTTTAGAAAAATAATTGTGGACACATTCAAAGAAATTAGAGAACTAAGGGAAGAGAATGAAAAACTCAAGCAGTACCAAGAGGGTGATAATGATAATCATTGGAAAAAACTAAGGGGAGAGATTGAAAAACTCAAGAAGGACCTAGAGGGAGATAATGACAAACATTGGAAAGAACTAAAGGGAGAAAATGACAAACTCCAGAAGGAAGTGGAAATGCTGAAAAGATCCCAGGCTGAAAGGGAAAAAGAAAATGACCAATGAAAAAAGGACCTACAAGATGAGAATGACAGGCTCCAGAAGGAAGTGGAAACACTAAAGAAATCACAGGATGAAATGAAAAAGGAAATTGAACATTCATCCAATCAACAGGAAAGGATGGGAAAAAACCTCAGAAGCAGAATGGAAGAAGCAGAAAAAAGAATATCAGACCTGCATGATAACATGGACCAACTAGAATGCTCAAGTAAAGATTATGAAAAATTAAAAAAAAACACAAGAGGAGAATAACCAGGAAATGTGGGACATTATGAAAAAACCAAACCTGCGCATCATAGGGATAGAGGAAGGAGAAGAATCCCAAGACAACACTATTGACCAGATCTTCAACAGGATAATAGAAGAAAATTTCCCCAAACTAAAAAAGATAAACCCATACAAATACAAGAAGCACATAGAGGGGCTGGAGAGATGGCCTAGCGGTTAAGAGCGCCGACCGCTCTTACAGAGGACCCGGGTTCGATCCCCAGCACCCACATGGTGGCCGAGAACTGTCAGAAACTCCAATTCCAGGAGAACTCCAGTTCCAGGGGAATCCAACACCCTCTTCTGACCTCTGCAGCATTGCATGACATGGGTGCACAGACCTGCATGCAGACAGTACATTCATACACATACAGAAATAAATAAAATAAAAAAAAATTAAAAAAAGAAGCACATAGAAAACTAAACAGACAAAACCAGAAAAAGAATTCCCCATGCCATATAATTGTTCAAACACTAGATGCTCAAAACAAAGACAAAATACTTAAAGCTAAAAGAGAAAAACAAGTTAAATATAAGGGGAAACCCATAAGAATTATAGCTTATTTCTCAGTGCAAACTATGAAAGCTAGAAGAATGTGGACCAAAGTATTCCCAGTACTAAACAACTTTAGGTGCCAACCCAGAATACTATACCCAGCAAAAATGTTAATTATAGTTGAAGGAGAAAGAAGAATCTTTCATGACATGAAAAAGATGGAAGAATACATGTCTAAGAAACCAATCCTTGAAGCAATCCAAAGAACAGAGGAAAGAAGCACTAAGCAATTAAAGAGAGAAAGAAACAAATCCATAACAGAGTACATACCGAGAATGCAAACAAAATAATGTAAAGAAGAAGCAACACACTATCTCCAGGAAAGACCTCTAAATCAAAGTCTAGAACTCCCTCATCAAAAGGCATAGACTGGGAGAATGATTAGGAAACAACCCTTCTATATTCGATGTCTACAAGAAATCCACTGACCTTCAAGGAATGACCACACCTTGTAGAAGATGAAAGGAATGAAAAAAATAAATATCCAAGAATGGTACCAAGAAACAAGCTGGAGTGGGCCTATTCTATTTTTTAAAATTTTATTATTTCTGTATGTACGAATGTTACTGGCTGCATGCCAATCTGGCATCCAGTGCAGTGCATCATGCCGACGAGTCAGAAGAGGGTGTTCGGATCCCCCTGGAACTGGAGTTTCTCCTGGAAGTTGTGAGTTTCCCAAGAATGGTTCGCGGCTGGAAGGCTATTCGAATTATCAGAACAAAATTTTAAGACTGTTCTTCCCAAAGTAAAATTAATCAGAAAGACAAAGAGGGCCATTAAATACTCAAAGGGAAAATTAGGAACCAATGAAAATACAATCAACAATCCTAATGGTCTAATGCACCAAACGCTGTGCGCAGCAACTTTATAACACAACTCTGGGCAGGAGCCTCAAAGACAGCAGATTTAAGTCCTAACAACACTTAATAAGTGGGCACACTTCAACCCCACTGAGACCCCTTGGATAGATCAATAGGACAAAAAATTAAACAAGAGACATTAGGAACTGAACAATACATGATACACCAACCAAAATGGACCTCACAGACACTATCAGAATATTCCACCCAAATACCAGAGATATACTTTCTGCTCTAGCAGCTCAACAGAACATTCTCTCAAAATCCACCACATACTGGGACACAAAAGGAACACTTTGTATTTATACAAAGGTATAGAAATTATGCCAGATTCAGACAACAGTGTAATAAAGCTCAATATTGGAACCTCTCAGAATTCAGTCCCACTACCCACAAGAACACATGGAGACTAAACATCCACAATCTCTAGAAGTAACGATGGGTCATGGGAATGAAATAAGAGGAAAATATGAAAGTATTCATGGAACTGATCAAAAAAGACAACACATACAAAACCTGTGGGATACTTTTAAAGGTCAGACTGTGAGAGGGAAATTTATAGCCCTAAGTGCCCACATTCAAAAAAACAGAAAGAATACAAATAAACAATCTAACACTGCAAACTAAAAAACACTTGAGAGCAACCAAATGAACCCTAAACAGGACAGAGACAAAGAAATAACAAAAATCACAGCAGAAATCAATGAAGTTTGGAAGACAAAGAAAACAAACACATAAATCAATGCAACGATTCAAAAGCTGTTCTTTGAAAAATATAAACAAATAGAACTCTACAAGAACAAAAAAAAAAAAAAAAACCAAAGAAAAGAGAGATGCAACCCAAAATCAATAGTATTCATGATAAAGGATAACATCACTGACACAGACAAGAAAAGATCCAGAACAATCATACAGGAATACTTCAAAAATATAATCAGCTCCAACCTAGATTTTGAAAATACGAAGAAGATGGATGAAATCTGAATCCGTGGAACCAGTAAAGCTTAACCAGACGTGTGACATGTTAAAAACAGACCATGAATAATATATGAAGGAAATTGAAGATGAATTAAAAACCTCCCCATACTAAAAAGCCCCAGTCCAAGATGGTTCACAGCATGGTTTCAAACGATGGCAGAATCTGTAAAACTTTAAGAGGTCCACAACCATTGCTACTCAAACTGGTTAGAAAGGATACAACACAAGAGAACGTCCCAATACTCCTTCTATGAAGCCAGCATCAGCTCTAATCCCAAAACCAGGCAAAGATGGCAAAAAAAAAGCTATAGACCCATCTTCACTAAATGAACATAGAATTTCAAAGAAATTCTCAACAAAATCTTGCAAACACTTACAGACCCACATCAAAAAGAATACAGCCATCATGATCAAATTGGTTCATACCAGAGCTGCAGGGTGGTTCAACATACAGAATCAATGAATATCATAAACACATAAATGACTGAAAACAGAAACCACAATATCATCTATATGGATGCAGCAAAAAGCGTTTTGACAGATCCAGCATCCCTTCGTAGTTTAAAGCTAGTGGGAGTAGGACTGAAGGAAAATTCCGAAAAAACAGAACATCACAGCCATATATAGCAACCCACTGCCAACATCATCCTAGAATGGAGAAAATATTGGAATATCTTCCCTTACAGGCAGGAAAGCCAGCAGAGGCTGCCCCCTATCAACCACTCCGCTTCACAATAGTGCTTGAAATAACTTGGCTAGGGCACATGAGAAGAAGAAGGGAAATTAAACGGAGTACTAATCGGAAAAGAGAAGTTAAGCTATCCCTTTTCGCAGATGACAAGATAGTTTACCTAAGGGGCCTGAAAATCTCCACCAGAAAACTTCTAGAATGATTAAGATTTTAGTAAATTGTTTGGGCTAACAAATTAACCTGAAAAAAGCGGTAGCTCTTTCTTTACACCAACAAATAAACAAGTGGAGAAGGAATATAGAACCCTTTCCACTCCAATAGCCTCAAAAATAATAAGATACCTGGGAACAACCTAACCAAAGAACCAAAGACCTCTACAACAAAAATTTTAAAACCCCTGAAGAAGGAGATCGCAAATGACATCAAAAGATGGAAAGACCTCCCATGCTCATGGATTGGGAAAATTAATATAGTAAAAATGTCCATTTTACCCAAAATTGATATACAGATTCAACAAATCCAATCAAAATCCCTATGAGCTCTTCACAGACTTGGAAAAAAAATTGTCAAATTCATATGGAAAAACAAGACTCAGAATAGTTAAACCAACCTTGAGTGAAAAATGCAATACAGGGGGGATTGCCCTACCAGACTTCAAACTATATTACAGGGCCATAGTCATAAAGATAGCCTGATGACAAAATGTGGTACATCTACCCAATGGACTACTATTGCAGGTATGGATGGAGCATGAACCCGTTATGCTGAGTGAAGTACCACAGTCCCAGAAAGACAGAGAATGGTTTCCCTCATTTGGAGATGCTACACCAAATCCCCCCAGAATGAAAGGCAAAGCTGAATGACATTATGGTTATATTTCCTGTTTATCTGAAAGCAACTATGTTGTCATAAATGTTGAATCTCTCACTGGCTTAGAATCCACCCACCAATTAGTTTCAGACTTTAATTACCGTATATGGGTGGAGAGTATGTATCCATATTTTAGAGTAATATGGAATTAATGGAGGAAAATGTGAAAACTGCAGGACAGTTATGGCAGAATGCATGATCTGGGATGGGGTGTGGTGGGGTGGGTGGAAGGGAAAGGGGAATATGCCTGAGTTGAACTGAAAAATGATGTATGAAATATGCAAAACATCAATAAAAAAGAAAAAAGAAAAAAGAAAAATAAATTCAAGATTTTAATATTCTGTCAGATATACGGAGACAGAGATTTTTCTCCCATTCTTTTTTTTCTAATTATTTATTTATTTATTTCTGTATGCGTATGAATGTAATGTCTGCATGCAGGTCTGTGCACCCGTGTCGTGCAATGCCGCGGAGGTCAGAAGAGGGTGTCGGATTCCCCTGGAACTGGAGTTCTCCTGGAATTGGAGTTTCAGACGGTTCTTGGCCACCATGTGGGTGCTGGGGATCGAACCCGGGTCCTCTGTAAGAGCGGTCGGTGCTCTTAACCGCTAGGCCATCTCTCCAGCCCCTTTTCACCCATTCTAAAAAAATAAAATAAAATCTCAGCTGGGCATGGTGGCACACGCCTTTAATCCTAGCACTTGGGAGGCAGAAGCAGGCAGATCTTTGTGAGTTCAAGGTCTTCCTTAAAAACCAGATTTTGGCATTTTTCTATAATGGGACAGATGGTCGGGTTTTTTTTTTTTTTTTAACTTTTTACTCCATATGGCTTCAATTCCTCAGCTCTGACATTTTAGCACAAAACATGAAAACAATCACTGTTAACATATATGTGAATGTATGTTTCTATGTTGCAATAAAACTTTATCTACTGATGAGATCAGGCACATTCAGGGTGATTTGGCCTTAGAAAACCTATGTCTGTCATATCTCAAGATAAATGAAATTTCTTACTCTATGCTAATATAGATCCTTATATTTACAGACAAGTGTACTAAATACCACACATCGAAGAAGTTACTTTTTGGAAGAGATAGAGGCTGTTACAGAGTTCCACGCACGGAGAATATATGTCTTTGAGATGCCCCACTCTAAATGACACATCTACGGTGGGACCTCTACACCTAAATCTCATGCAACATAGCAAAATGGGGTAGAGAGAACACGGATACAGGCTTCAACTCTCACCAGTGAAGCTTCCTCATATAACAAAGTGAGATGCCCATAGAAGGCCACAAGTGACTAAGTTTTAGAGTAAGAGACTGCAGAGTATGTGTCCCTGGATTGGACTCCCCTGCCTCCCAACCCACACATGCCTCAGGAGCCATTTTGGAATAGAGGTGGAAAGATCATAAGAGCCAGGGTTGGTGCATGAACATCAGGAAATAGAGACTCCCAGGCCACTGGGAACTTTGTTCATATGAACTGGCAGTAATGGTGACATCATGTACAAGTCCTATGTCTACTCAGACAAAAACCCAGCATAGAACAAGGGAAATGGGTATCAGGCCCCAATCCTAGCTGAAGAACTATCGACAACTGGATGAAGGAGAATAGATCTTCTTTAAGGGCGTGATTCTAGACAGATTAACTAAGTCCAATGGATGAACTTGCACTGAGGGACATCTAGGTACAAATGCTTGACCAGAAAGGATTTAACTTATAATGACAGAATGCAGTGCGTGTGTGGTCTATGTGAGGGCATGAATGGGGAGGGGTCTAAATTTGATTAAGACACACTATACGAAATGTACTAAAACTTGATAAAAGCTGGGCGTGGTGATGCGTGCCTTTAATCCCGGCACTCTGGAGGTAGAGGTGGATGGACCTCTGTGAGTTCAAGGGCAGCCTGGTCTACAGAGTGAGCTCCAGGACAGCTGGTACTAAAAGGAAGATCCTGCCTCAAAAATACCAAAAAAGGCAAAAACTAATATTTTTATGAACACAACTGTCTTTACAGGGCTGGAGGGTTCCTCAGTGGTTAAGACCACTGGTTGCTCTTCCAGATGAACAACGTTCAGTTCTCAGGACCCACATAATGGCTAAGAACCATCAGTAATTCCAGTTCCAAGGATCTGACACTCTCTTCTGACCTCCACAGACAGTACATTGTATGGTATATATATAATATATATGTATATATATATTTATATAATAATAGTATAATAACTATACTTTTGAGACAGGCGGTCTCCCTGTAGCCTCAGCTGTCCTGGAACTTATTATGTAAACCAGGCTGGCCTTGAACTCACAGAGATCTACCTGCCTCTGCATCCTGAGTGCTAGGATTACAGGCACTTGCCACCATGCCCAGCTGCATAATACACTTATAGACATGCAGACAATACATTAATTCACCTAAAATAAAATAAATTAATTAAAAACTATTTACAAGCACTAATATTTCAATTTCATATGTATAGTCTGTTTCAAGTGTGTTAGTGATCTATTCATTCATGCCTTCCAATTTTAGAGAGGAAAATGAAAAGGCTAAAATCTCTTTTGAGAACACAATTTTTTTTTTTGAGACAGGGTCGCCCTATAGCCCCAGCTGGCAACTCACGCTGTAGACCAGGCTGGCCTTGACCTTACAGAGATCCGCCTGCTTCTGCCTCCCAAGTGCTAGGATTAAAGGTGTGCACCACCACGGCTGCTTGAAGACTGTTCTTAGGCAACATGTGGGTGCTGGAAATCGAACACAGGTCCTCTGCAAGAGCAGTCTGCACTCTTAACCACTGAGCCATCTCTCCAGCCCCAAGAACACAATTCTTAATAGTTCTCCTGGCCCATTGGGATGTGACTTTAGACTACACAGCTTAGTCCTCTGCTGCTAAAGAGGCAGGCAATTCCCCACAGCTGGAATGAAAATTCTCATGAGAAACACACTGGTTGTGAAAACCCATCAGACATACCCTCAAAGCATTCCTTTGATCTCCTGGAAATACTCCATCTTCTTGATTCACAAATCAGGGCAGGTCGTGCTGCACTGTGTCAATCACCACTTCTCACCTGCCCTCAGACTTCTGTTGTGGATTTACATACTAGGAGGCAAGACATGACAACAAGAAGAGACACAGCTTCTTCTGCAGCACCCAACAGGGCCTGAGATGCCACAGGCCAGGCACAAGCTTTACATTTTATTTTTGACCTTTTGCCTGTTTCTTGTACACAAGCTTCCACTATGCAGTATTGACCTTGTGAGTTGGATAAACAGTTCACATTTCCCCTTTGCCATTTGCAGACAATCATTTCCGAAGAATTAATGAGGGTGTGTTTCCTGTGTGTCAGAGGGGTTTCCTGTTCATCTTCCTTCTCCTTAAAGTGGGATATTAGACTCTGACATCTTGTTCTTATTTTCTTGAGCAAGTCCTGCCTCATTTGAACACAATGTTTGTGGGTCAAATGGCATTTAATCCACATTTGTATAAATTTTAACAAAACTTAAAAGAAAGACTTCCTTATCTAAGGAGCATCCTTTTTGGTGTGCAGAAAAGAGGGTACATTAATTCATGGTGACATAAATAGACTGGTTTGTGTTAACTTTGCCTTTAATTACTTTAACACAGAGAAATACACTAAGCCCCTTTCATGTTTTTTCCTGTGTACAGTTTGAACTACCTTTTCTTCAGATTAGGCTTAAGTTTGCTTTGGTAATAAAGATGTTCCAAATTTCAACTGTACATGACAAAAAAGGTTTGCATAGATCCATTCATAGGTGGTAGATCTCAGGTCATTTAGAAACTTGGTACCTTATCAAATTTGCCCAAAGCAATGAACCATTCCTACCAGTTCCAACCACTTCTCAAGACTGCATTCTTTTAGCATGCTGAATACTTCCAATTTGTTTCATGTGAGGATTTAGTAAATGTTTTCTTACTGAAAAGTACATTCTTTTGGCCCACTGCCCACTATTTTCTTTACTAGCTGACACTTGATTCCTAAACCAATGCCACACACTTTAGTTTGATACAGAATCTATCAGGTTAGTGTGGATTATGTTAGGATAGCAAATAATCACAATGAATGATATTTCTTTCTGAAGACATGTCTTTAAGTTTCGTTGGTGTTTTTACTTATTTCAGTGCCTCAGGGTTCACATTGATCAAAGTATAGCCACCATGTCAGGTATGCAAAGAAACCTGTGGAGGGTCACACACCAGCAATTCCATGTAAACCGCTGAAGCATCATACATCCCTTCTACTCTACTAAAACTTGGAGACAAGATTTGCATGTCTCCCACTAAAGGGACTCCCTGTGTTCCCAGAAAGGATCAACTTGAAAAAAAAATGAACGAAAAGGCCTGATAACTTTCTCAAGCCACGTAGATGTACCTCCCTTCAGTCATACTTACACACTATCATTATTTATTATTTTCATTTATGTTTATGAGTGTTTTGCCTCCATATAAGTGCACCCATGTGTGCAATGCCCACGGAGGCCAGAAGAGGGCATCAGATCCTCTGCAACTGATGTTATGGATGTTTGTTAGTAGCCATGTGGGTGCTGGGAACTGAATCCAGGTCCTCTGCAAGAGTGGCCAGTGCTCTCTCTTAACCACTGTGCCATCTTTTTAGCCCCTCATTTTTATTTTTTAAAGATTTATTCATTTTATTTTGTGTGTGCATTTTGCCCACATGTGGAAGTGCACCATACGCATTCAGTGCCTGTAGAGGCCAGAGGAGGGCACTGGATCTCCTGGAACTGGACGTAACAAATGGTTATTAGCCACCATGTGGGTGATGGGAACTGAACCCAGGTCCTCTGCAAGAGCAGCCAGTGCTCTTAACTCCTGAGCCATCTCTCCAGCACCACAATATCATTCTTATTACGGCTCAAAGAAATCTTTGGGTGACTCCTCTAGGCCACATGAAGATAGTCACAATGCATGTGTGAAACACTTTAATATTATTAACGTTTAAACATGTAAACATTTAAATAAACCTGGGTCTGGAATTGCTGTATCAATTCCAGTACCTGTGGCTATCTAACAGCAACACTGGTAGACCATATACTGTGTTCGGCCTGTGTCCCACGAACTGTTCCTTGTGTGTTATGATTTATCTGTCTGGAACAAGTCTAGTTAATTCTAGCAAAGCCCCAGGGCAGGACATAGCACTCTGAGCTGGTTTCCGTGTGGTCTGTTGGCTGGCATCAACAGCAGTGAATTTGTCAGCAGTCAGTTTTCCTTGCCCTCCTGTTTGACTGAGGGACTTGCTGAGGTGGCAGTCATGAGCAGCTTGTTTGCTGAAGGTACAGAGCAATTTAGGCTCATGATGGAGGTGTGTTCTGGAAGCCAATGAGGTTTGATTGCATGAAAGTTGCTGAGCTTAAGTGCTGACACAAAATATGGCTGGTCCAGTGGACAGCTGGAAATATCCTCTGGATCAGTCATCTCTTTGTCTTTCCCTTGTAGGAAATGAGACAAAAGAGATGTCACATTGTGGTTAAATGTGCAAATGTTTTCAGCTATAGCAGATAACACCGAAAGTAAACAGAAGCCAGCAAGCAGATGAAAGAGTCCACCTTTCTTCTCCAACACAGGCACATAAGCTACAGATGGAACAACACAGGCAGTAGCTTTGAACAAAGCAAAGCAGAGGCTCAGTGTGTACATGAAAGGAGCCTTTTGAAAGATGAGAGCTTGATGTCTCTGTGGCCAGCAGCTGTGATCCTGGTTATAAAATCGAACTAGTTGCTGATTCATAAGTTTGGTCTTTTAGCCTGGAAGTTCTAGAATTATCTTTGGCAGCCTGTCTCTGTATCTTTCTAGCTGTAGGACTTTGGGCAACTATTTCATCTCTGTGGCTCAGTTTCCTCACAAATGGAGACACTATTACATGCAAAGCCCTCAGTCACATAAGCACATAACATGCCATTCTCCAAGGGTATGGGTTGTTAGAGTGTGCACGTATATTATCTAAGTTGGGTTTATGGCTATGGTCTCAGTAAAGATTTTCAAAGTGCTTAATTAATGTAAAGATCTTGGAACAGGTAACATATGAGTACTTTCCCTGATCCTCTAGGTCCTTCTATGAAGTTTGAGTTCAAAAAGTCTTGATTCCATCTGTGCCTTGTTCATAAAGATTCCAGTTCAGCATTCTCTATGGCCACTGTATTATGAAACATGGAAGCCACGTTTCTGACACTTGACTCCATCTATTCTTCTTGGCTTTCCTTTACTGAAGTGCTGCCTGCATCATTAAAGCAACCCCTCACCACACACTACAGTCCTAAACCACACTCCGCACTTATGCTCCCTGACTGTGTTGGATTATGTCTCATTTGATATGTATTCAGTTAGTCCATATGCCCTGGAAATGCTAGGGAATTTAGAGAAGAAGGTATGGGAAACAGCAATTTGAACTAAAAAAAACACAGGTAAAGTACTTTATTTACAACTTTATAAAGAATGTAGATTTCATCATCATCATCTTCATCCTCATCCTTCACATCATCATCATGGGGGGAGATGCATGCTCGGAAGCCAGAGGGCAACTTTGTGGAGTCAGTTCTTTCCTTCCACCTTTTGTTGGGTTCTGGAGATGAAACGGATCTCAGGCTTTGGGGTTAGTGTGTCTATTCACAGCGGAGGTCTCACCAGCCTTAGAGGATGTAGAATTCCATTTGGCATCATATGTGACAGGTTAATTTGTCAGCTGCAATGACAGTGGCATAAACACCATAGCATCATGTCACTTTCCTGTTCACCTCTAAATGGTACAGTGGCCTCCCTTCCTGCAAGTCAGCCCCCCCTTCCTCTGCCTGCTCCTCTATCCCCAGGCTAGCGTCCTCATCACTATGATTTCTCAGCTCACCCATCAAGTCTACATTCCAGATGACAGAAATGCATACAGCAAACCAGTGAGATGGAAACATAAAAAGAAAATACTAGCAAATGACGTTAAGTTTATCTGGGAAATCCTGGATATAGCCAATTTTAATCGAATGTTCTTATGACAGATCTCACTTTAATTTGTAGACATACTGTCTCTCTTCCATTTAGCTGGAGATGTGCCTACTTTACAATTAGAAGAATTAGCCTATTCTAGTTCTGGTATGAGGAAAGCAGGCCTGTTTTCTCCATCTCAGGAATGGGCTGTCTTCCAGTTCCTCTCCCAGCCAGGGCTCAAGTACACATCTGGAAACCCTATTGTGCTCTGCCCTGCCTTGGCGCCATCTCGCTCCGCACCCACCTTGGAGAAGCTCTTCGCACTTTCAGTACATTTGAAATGATGCTTGGGATACCGTACAGAATCTTCACTTCCCATTTTGTGTGATTGTCTTTTCTTCAAATATTAAGGAAATCATTTTTAATATTATATGAAGAAGGTTTATATTCTCAAAGCATCCCAAATTATCAAGACAACTTTTATTTGGATAGTCTTGAAACTCTATCACGATTTGATTTAGAATAGAACCTCGAAGACTGAGACTCCAGCCCCAGTGCCCTGTACAGCTCCACGCACTCAGGGCGTGTGCCTTCGTCACACCAAAACTAGTGGCAGTGGCTTAGGCAAAGAAACTATTCAGAACTTGCTGATGTTTTAGACATGAGAAAAATCCTAAACAATACAGCTGAAAGTCTCCTGAAGTAGAAGAATAATATATAAGCTTGGGAGGAAAATTGCACAAGTGCAGAAATGTACATAGAGCAAAAGTGACATTCCTCAAGAAGAAAATCAGAAGCAGGAAATATGGTGGTTGGGTCACACCTGACTGGCTGATGTGAGGTGTATAGATCTGTTGGGAGAAGGTCCTGGAAATATTCAGAGGACCTGTGGCAGAGCTGTAGCTAGTCAGTGTGGCTCTAAACCATTCCTCTGATGATCCTGTGGGAGCTCCTGGCAAGGAGAGAGCTGGGACAGGGACAGCTTGTTTTCCTCCCTACCCAGCTCACAATTATATTTAGCTCCAAGTCAGGAAGAGGCTGAATCTCTTTAAGACTATCTAAGAGTTCTCTTTGTATGCCTTTGGAGTCGTGGATAAGGTGATTGCAAATTACATAACTCACTTTTCATCAAATTTTTTAACTGTTAAATATAATCCTTTTTTATTTTTTTTACCAAAAGATGTCATGTTTTCCCCCAAGGAAGTGCTTGAAGTTTCCTCCTTGGCAAACCCAAACAACCATAAATCATGTCCCTGTGCTCCACACTGGGGTCCCCCCCTCCATGGTCACCCAAATGAGGTCCAGCAAACATGTGTCCTGTTTTGATCTTCCTGCACTGACTTCCATTTCACAGCCTGGGTAGTCAAACAATGGCAGTCTACTCTCTGAAGAGGCTGAAATCCCAGTAGCTGCTCAGTCCACATACTGGACAGCTTCATAGTCCCCATCTGGCGTTGAAGGTTTGAAGGATTCTCGAGTTTTATATCTGAAATACAATTTCTCAGACCTTATTGATTATTTATTTCTGGTTATACTTTCCTTTTTGGATGCATAAAGCCACACAGTCAGCCCAGACTAACCAAGGTTTCTGTTTTCTCAAGGTCAGTTGAGGATCTGATCCTCAAGGGTCGCTCGAGTTTTTTTTTTTGGGGGGGGGTAGCCCCTGGCTCCTTTTGGTTTTTCAACAACCACTTCCATCCACTGGAGGACACAGTTAGGTCTTGCTAGACCAGGCTTCTCTCTTTGAAGCATGAGCAGACTTTCCTCTTTATAGGGTGGACATTGGCTGGAGTTCCATTAGTGGATCTCTAAGACCTCCCTGCACAGGAAGACTGGTGACTCACATTTGCAGGACATTTATTAATGTCTTCCAAATCAACCTATGTCTTATTATTTACTTGTGGGCCACTGTTCTCAGACTGTCTGTCCAATCATTATGGCATAATAACAAGGAAAACTAAGTCTACAGTTAGAAAACTAGTTGTATGTGATTTGGGGTATGTCTTAACTTTGAGCAGTCATAATATCCTAGCCTATTAAATGAGAAGTGTTGCACACACCTATAAACACAGGCCCTGAGAGGTAGAGGCAGGAGGATAAGAAGTTCAAGCCACACTCAGCTACATAGCTTGGGTTATGTGAGATCCTGACTCAAATGAAAAAAAAATGGGTTCATTCTGTAAGATACTTATTTTGAAAACATAAGGACCTCAGTTTAATCATCTGTACCCACCCAGAGAAAAGACAGATGTGGAGGTACACACTTGTATTCTCATCGCTGGGGATGCAGAAACAGGAGGATCTCTGGGTCTCAGCCAGCCTAGCCTCTTTGATGAGCTCCAGACCAGTGAGAGAACGTGTCTCAAAAACACAGGCAGATGGCATCCAAGGAACAACATCCAAGTTTGTCCCCTGTCCTCCACACACATACATGCATATGCACCTACCCACCTCCCCGAAGTAAGCAAACAAAGCACTCAGGGATTGTAACATTTGCTTCTCCAGTGTGCTGTACCAACTAGATTCTGACAGTACTTTGTAGATAATAAATGAATAAACAAACGTTGGCTGTTGTTTTATTTTGGCATGGGGAAAGGTATTGATTGTTCATTGCAAATTTCTTGAGTGATTTGAAAATTGCAGAAATTAAATTGGCAAAAGGGTGTGATGTCTTGAGTTTCTCTAACTCTGGGCAGGAGGAAGCCTATCTTCAGAGGGTGCCCTGGACTGTGCTGTGCATGGGACCCACCTGGAGTTTTTTTTTTTTTTCTAGTCAGAATAGATTTAAATGGGGCCTGAAAATCGGATTTTCTGAAAACTACCAGGTGATGTCTGAAATGCTGGCCCCAGACCATCCATTGAATTGCAGTGGATGGAGGAGAAAGGGGTGCAGGGAAGGTGGCCCAGGGGAAGAAAATGATACAACCTGAGTCTTCCTGTCTGCTGACCTTCATCCTGATGCCATGCCTGGTGAAGTGACTGCAGGATGGCAGGGCCTTGTTAACAAATCTTCCTGCTATTACTTGGATCTGGACAGGATTTGTTGTTTCTAATTGAGCATCTTTATTAAGGACTACATCTAGCACAAAAGATGCCAAGTAGAGATTGTAGCCTAAGGCAGAACATGCTGGTGCTGCCCATGATCTTCGACCCAGCTGGTAGGAAAGTGAGGAAGCTGACCCAGTAAAGAAGCAAGCATTCTACCAACTGGGCTGTGCTCCAGTGACGATCAAATCATTATTTTCTGTGACCTTAGCTGTATTTAGAGAGTGTACTCCTGGGAATCCTAGTAAAAATACCTTGATTAGACATTGTGAATTAACATCCTTGCCATTCGCATTTAGAACCAAATGACTTCCTTTTGGCATTTTCACATCTATTTGGTCGCTTGCCATGATATTATGCATTGTTCAGAATAATTTTCCATGTTACCAAGGCTGATTTCCCTGATTTACAGCTATTTGTAAAAGTTGGCTCTCAAAGGGGGCAAAAAAAGTCAGGAGGAAAATAGCTTCGTTGCAAATTAATGTGAACAAAGACCAGGCAGGGCAAGTTTTGAAATAGTGTGATTCTAGAAGGCACAGGCTGATGGGCAAGTTTTGAAATAGTGTGATTCTAGAAGGCACAGGCTGATGGGCAAGTTTTGAAATAGTGTGATTCTAGAAGGCACAGGCTGATGGGCAAGTTTTGAAATAGTGTGATTCTAGAAGGCACAGGCTGATGACATGTTGCTCTTACTGACCCAGTTTTAATGTGTACTATTAAACTTTTTTTTGAGATTTGGAGATGTGCTAGTTCTTTTTAGATACCAAAATAACCAGCTTCTAAAAATATGCTAATTTGATTCCTAACAAAGCCACCATGTATGTAAACTGTTGTGATGACATTCTTTAAGGTCTTCTTTGGGGGCTGGAGAGATAGCCTAGCGGTTAAGAGCACCAACTGCTCTTGCAGAGGACACAAGTTTGATCCCCAGCACCCACATGGCTGCTGAGAACCATCTGTATCTCCAATTCCAGGAGAACTCCAGTTCCAAGGGAATCCGACACCCTCTTCTGACCTCCGCAGCATTGCACGACACGGGTACACAAACCCACATGCAGACAGTACATTCATACACATAGAAAAAAAAAAAAAAGATCTGCTTTCAACAGGGTGCCCAACTTGGTTTGCCAGAATCTTGATTTAAATGATCTTAGGAAGCATACAGTGAGATGTCTGATTATAACAAGTGGTTGAAACCTCTTGGTCGCTGTTTTATAGTAAAATAGGAAAATCAGAGAGGAATTTGTTTTGTTGAGTGAACTTCAACTCCATAATGAAAACACTAACCTAGTTCTGCCTCATGTTTAAGTCTTAATAGTCTATACTATGTAGAATATAAGAAAATAGGTCCTTGAAAATTTAGTTCTATAATTAATTTCCTATATATTTCCAAAAAGGAATTCTCAAGGCTTAGCTGAGCATGCTGATCAGCCGTCGGCGTCCAAGCTACCTAAACCCATTTCAGGTTCTCTGTTCACTCTATTGGCCAGATCTATTTTATAACTTTGGGATATTCCTGCTCATAAAAAAGGCTTTTGCCAGTGGTGGTGGTGGTCACTGGTAGGATTTGCTGAAGGAGGCAGAGGCAGGAGAGAAAAAAAAAAAAAAAGAAAAAGAAAAAAAGAAGAGGGCTTTTAACGACTGTACTAAGCTCTGTGTCTTCCAGTCTGCAATTACTTAGAAATCCGGTGCTGACCCTTTACAAAGTCTGTTTCTACGGCTGTAAGCCCTTATCTGTTACTACTGCGCAGAACTTAAATGGTCGCCTGTGCTCCAGAATACTTCTTGGCATGTCTGTTGACGTGTCTGAAGCTGAGGAGGCCCCCTTGTGCAGTGCTCCCCTGACTTCATGTTCTGGTGGCTTTTCCATCAATCTGCAGCGGAAAGAACCACTTCGAAAGTGATTATGAATTCAGAAGGCCCTCTTTTAACCTGCTGTAATCTAAAATTCTCTAGGTAAACTTAAAACTTCTTTGACCTACATATGAAGTGCCACTTGCAAGGTGAAACGGTTGAATTTTTTTACTATTTCTCCTTTATAGGCTATTTTGAGAATCAAATAAGTCTATTCAAGCAAGACACTAAGCACAGAGTCTTGTTCATAGTGAAATAAATGTTATTTAAATTTTTGTTCACATAGGCAAAATAGAAAACAAAAGATTATTGTTTAAGGAAATTGATTTTTCCATAGCTAAGGAGAAGTGATAGAATTTTTTTTTTTTACAACTTTTCATTCAAAGAAGTTTTAACAACTGTTTTACCAGGCTGGAGAGATGGCTCAGTTGTTGAGAGCACCGACTGAACTTGCAGAGGACCTGGGTTCGATTCCCAGCGCCCACATGGCGGCTAAGAACCGTCTTTAACTCCAGTTCCAGGGGAATCCAACACCCTCTTCTGACCTCCGCAGCATTGCATAACACGGGTGCACCAACCTACATGCAGACAGTACATTCATACACATAAAAAATAATAAATAAAAAAAATTAAAAAAAGTTTTACATTGCTTTAAATAATCCTATATCCATTGACCTGAATTACTGGGGGAAGTGCTTTGGTTTATTGGGAAATAGAGGACCATATCACCTGGGCTGAAGAATCCCAGGAAAGCTGCTCTCTGTGATCACATTTTATTTGCTATTTATTTATTTATTTTTTAAATTTATTTTTCTCTATGTGTATGAATGTACTGTCTGTATGCAGGTCTGTGCACCCGTGTTGTGCAATGCCGCAGAGGTCAGAAGAAGGTGTCGGATTCCCCTGGAACTGGAGTTCTCCTGGAATTGGAGTTTCAGATGGTTCTCAGCAGCCATGTGGGTGCTGGGGATCGAACCCGGGTCCTCTGCAAGAGCGGTCGGTGCTCTTAACCGCTAGGCCACCTCTCCAGCCCGCTATTTATTTTTATATTATGTGCATGAGTGTTTTGCCTGAATGTGTGTAAGTGCACTCATGTTATGCAAAGCCCAAAGAGGCCAGAAGAGAGTATCAGGTCCCACTGGAATTGAAGTTAGAGATGGATGTTAGCTGACATGTGGGTTCTGGGATCCCACTCTAACTGTTTTACCTTACTACACTAGCAGAATGAAATCTTTCTTTTGCTCCCTTAGGTGCTTGCTAATAAGATATAAGAAAAAATAATGTTTTAAAAAGACTGAAATGGATCAGCCAAAACAATTTGCTACACGTTTTTCTATAAAATGGACTTACTGCACTTTGAGAAATTAACTTACTGATACAAATATAGTGTAGTGTTACAAGGGATTGGATTTAGTAAGGCTTGAGTGTGGGTATGCAGCTTGGTTTGTAGAGTGCTTGCATAGCATGAGCAAAGCAAATTCACTAGGATCAAGAGAGTGCAGTTAGGAGTGTTATGTGGGGTCTGCAGCTTGGAAACCTACTTTCAATTTCTGGAGCAAGTTTTACAAATACTAATGGCTCTGATTTACTATTTGATAACATTTGCTTCTTTCACTTTCTCCTAGGAAGGGAGCCTTCTATCAGGACAGATTTATGTTCCTGTTTTGTGACTAGGAGTAATTTCCCGTAACTTGCCTCCCTTTTTACCCAGGCCCATGCTGATGATTGAAAACTGACAAAGATGCTTCAATTTGTACATTTGTCATCCACTGGCTGAACCAGCAAAATGGGTATGGATGGGCATGGCTGTCAGATGAACACTAAAAGAATGCTGGATTCAGTGGGTTAGAATGACAGTTCCCCAAATCACTAGAGAACTGGAATTCTCTTAGTTTCCCATCCTTTCCTGTATTAACCTGGTCCAAATATTTTGAATTGAGAAACATTTCAAAAATATAAAACCTAGGTGAAATCTGTGCAAGATAAATGTAGTGCATGCTGCTGGAAATGGTCTCAGAACTGATCTAGCTTGTCACCCTTGCTAAGTAGAAATAAATCTCAATGACATTACTAATTCAGAGACTCCTCTCCTTTTGTGATGTTTACAGAGGAAAATCCCTCTGTTATCCCTGGGAATCATCTCAGGTCCCATCTCCGAGTTCTGATAGTGAATTGCCAGAGAAGAGAGTAACACAGACAGGTTTCCTGTTTATAGTTTAACATTCCAGACCTGCACAATTCAAAAGAGAAGAAGGGAAAGTTACATGTAATAGTGGCAGTTTATGGTGATAGCTTTTCATTGTTCTTCAATGTCCATGAAATTCCAGAACCTTGTTTTGACTAAACTTTGAGGAATTTGCCCATCTGTTTTGTTTCCTAGTGTGGATGAGGCCCAAGCGCAGGATACTGGGATCAGGATGGGTGAGGGGTACACAGTCATATACCCATTTATCAAGCAAGTATTTTTGAAGTCTCATCTACAAACCAAACACTGCAGGCTAGAAAGTTTTACAATTAAAAAAATCTTCAACTGAGCTCTGAATTTTGAGCTTCAAATAAATGGCTACACAGTAATGCAGTACGCTGTAGGGAGTTACTAAAAGTCAGAGAAGTGAGGACAGAGTTTTTAATCAAGTTTTATGGGGGATTTATTTGATGAAAACTTTAGGAGTGGAAAGGATAAATGTAAAATGCCTATGTGTCCACATGGAATTTCTTGAGGAGGTAGGATGCAAGCACCTAGAAAAGCTTGTAAACATAGGGTTATTTCAGCCTAAAGTAGGCAGTTATATAAAACATGACAATACGAAATGTAAAAGTGATTTAGATTTGGAATCACCCAAATCATGCTCTTTTTCAAAGACAGAGACAAAGTAAAGGTGAGTGGCCACAAAGGCCACCTGGTAGGAGAAGTGGGACTGAAATCCATATCTGTGCCTCCAAACACCGGGCAGTAACTTGTTTAACAGCACCTTATCTAACTGGCTCCCCTTAGCAGTAGAATTGGTCAAGACTGTATGATACATTTGACTTCATTCATTCTAGTTTTTACAACTAATCACTCAAATCCTAGTAAATAAGACATATTTTCTATGTAGTCACCATTTTTAGCCCCCCCCCCATACACTCAGAACATAAAGCCTATGTTAACTATAAGGATTTATATTTATAGACATGGCTATATTTTATGTCTAAATAATGCCTTATGCTTCACAGAGTCCTTTTTTCTGCATTTATTTCCTTCATGTACTCACATACCCACCTGTGTGCAATAACTATGACAGCCCCACCGTACAAATTAGAAAATCATGTTACATAGGCACCAACTGGCAAAGTCAGGGCCCAAGTCCACATCTTTCCACCACACTCAAGGTATTCTTGCTATTATGCTCATATAGTCTCCCTAACACAGAGACTAGGCACTAGATAAATGGATGGAGGAGGTCTGATAGCTAATAAATACTTGCTATGATCTATACTTTCCTGGAAGCTTTATGGTCACAAAACAGTTTAAGACACAAAACAGTTCAGATATTTGTGATCCTACCTTCAACAGGGCACAGTCTACTGGAGAGGAAGAAGTTTGAACTGAGTGTAAGAGACATGAACCAGAGAGGTTTTAATATAAAATCCAACTTTTTTCTGGCTTTAAGTGTACTAAGTAGTCTCCAGATACCAAAATATATTAAAAATTATAAGTCTGTTGATGATTTATTTCAGAAACATTAAAACTGAACTCTTTTTTTTTTTTTTTTTTAAACTTTTTTTTATTAATTTTTATTTATTTCTATATGTGTATGAATGTACTGTGTGCCTGCAAGTTTGTGCACCCGTGTCGTGCAATGCCGCGGAGGTCAGAAGAGGGTGTCAGATTCCCCTGGAACTGGAGTTCTCCTGGAATTGGAGTTTCAGACAGCTCTCGGCCGCCATGTGGGTGCTGGGGATCGAACCCAGGTCCTCTGCAAGAGCGTCGGCACTCTTTTAACCGCTAGGCCATCTCTCCAGCCCCAAAACTGAACTCTTAAAAGTGCATACCAGCACCAGGCGTGGTGGCACACGCCTTTAATCCCAGCACTCGGGAGGATCTCTGTGGGTTCAAGGCTGGCCTGGTCTACAAAGCGAGCTCCAGGACACCTGGTACTAAAAGGGAGACCCTGTCTCAAAAATACCAAAAAAAAAAAAAAAAGTGCATACCAGTCGGGCGTGGTGGCACACGCCTTTAATCCTAGCACTTGGGAGGCAGAGGCAGGTGGGTCTTTGTGAGTTCAAGGCTAGCCTGGTCTACAGTGCGAGTTCCAGGACAGCTGGGGCTACAGGGAGACCCTGTCTCAAAAAGACCAAAAAAAAAGTGCATGCTAAATTGAAGTAGTACAATTTACATACAATATTTATAATTATTTTAAAAAACTGATTATAGGAGATCAAGAATAATTTTACATCACAATAATCTTAAAAATTAGGTTATACAAAAGGTCTGTTTCCATCTGAAATTCCAGCAAGGGTGTAAGTCCCAACAGGATTTTATCCTATGGATGTGAAAGACAGAGAATCCTGGATTTAACTTCAGACCTGTTCAGTGTGGGAGCATCAGTCCTCTAGGGGTATGGGAGTATTTGCTCTGCACCAACAGGCAAAGTGCAACTGTTACACCACAGCTGGTTTACATGAGGATTTTATGCTCCAATAGATGCTGCCAAATTTACACCTAGACAAGTGGGTTTTTTACACGTAGACAAGTGAGTTCCTCATAAATTGGTGATTTACTATTGATGATTTTTAAAGATAGGAAATTGTGATGAAATCTAAAAAATATATTCCCATGCTGCATTTTCTGAGTAATTTTATCTTTCTAAATTTTTCTGCAAGTCACTTATGTTTTGCAAAGTTCTAGCATCACTTCAAAGCTGTGTTTCCCCTGCTGATCCACATTTTGCTATTTTTTTGAGGGTTTGTACATTTTATATAACATTTCTTAATAAAATTTAGACCCTTTCCCCCTTCCTTGCCCCCCAACCCACCAGAGCTCATTCATTCTGCCATACATGTCTTGCACCTTTTTCTCAATCTATTTAAAAATTTTCAGTACAGAAGTTACTGTTTGGGGCAGAAGTCTCTATCAGATGAATCACTAGTTAATGTTTCCTCCCACTTTGTGGGTTTTCTTTTCACTTCTTTTGATGTACAGAAGCTTTTGAGTTTAATAAGATCCCACTTGTCAGTTGTTGACCTTATTTCCTGCATAGTTGCTGTCTGATTTGGAAAGTCCTATGCCTCTGTCTTGTAGGTTACTGCCAATGTTTTCTTCTATTACCTTCATAGTTTCGGGTTTCACATTGAGGTCTTTGATCTATTTGGAGTTTATTTTTGTACAGGGTGAGAGGTAAGGGTTAAATTTTATTCTTCTACAAATGGTGATCCAGTTTTTCCAACACCATTTGCTGAAGATGCTGTCTTTCCTCCATTGTGTCTTCTTGGACCCTTTGTCAAATATGAGGTGGCTGAAATTGAATGTGCTCAAGTTTGGATCTTCACTTTTGTTCCATTGATCTACAGGTCTGTTTTTGTGCCAATACCAGGCTGTTTTTAGACTATATTCCTGTAATACAGTTTGAAGTCTGGTATAGTAATCCCCCCTGCATTGCTCTTTTTGCTCAGGGTGGCTTTGGCTATCTGAGGTCTTTTTCTTTTTTAATGAACTTTAGGATGTTTTTTTCTAGGTCTATGAAGAAGCTCGTGGGGATTTTAATTGGGATTGCATTGAATCTGTATATTACATTGGGCAGGATAGTCATTTTTTACTATATTAATTCTTCTAATCCACAAGCATGGGAGGTCTTTCCATCTTTTGTTGTCTTCTTCAACCTCCTTCTTCGGGAGTTTAAAATTTTCATTGTAGAGATTTTTAGTGCCTTTGGGCAGGTTTGTTCCTAGATATTTTACTTTTCTTTGAGGCTATTGTGAAGGGGAAGGTCTCCTTGTATTCCTTCTCCAATTGCTTGTTATTGGCATAAACAAAGGCTACTGATTTTTCTAGGTTAATTTTGTATCCTGCCACTTTACTGAAACTGTTAATCATTTCTACCAGTTTTATGGTGGAGTTTTTGGCATCCCTTAGGTAAACTATCATGCCATCTGCAATTAGTAGTCCTTTAATTTCTTTTTTCTTGTCTTATTGCTCTAGCAAGTGTTTCAAGCACTATATTGAAAAGGAGTGAGGATAGGGGTAGCTTTACCAGGTTCCAGACTTTAAGGGGAATGCTTCTAATTTTTCCCCATTTAGAATAATGTTGGCTGTGGGTTTGTTGTATATGACTTTAATTATGTTGAGGAATGTTCCCTCCAGTCCAATTCCCTCTAGGACTTTAAATATAAAGAAATTTTCTCAAAGGCCTTTTGCGCATCAATTGAGAAGACCATGTGGTTTTTGTCTTTCGTTCTGTTTATGTGCTGTATGATATTTATTGATTTACATACATTGAGCCATCTCTGCATCTCTGGTATGAATCCAACTTGATCATGATGGATGATCTTTTAGATGTGGGTTTGTATGTGGTTTGCAAGTATTTTGTTGACAATATTTGCATCTATATTTATTAATGAAATAAATGGGTGTATAGTTTTCTTTTTTGTTTGGATCTTTGCCTAGTTTTGGTATTAAGAGTGATGTTGGCTTCATAGGAGTAATTTGGGAGATTTCCTTCTGTTTCTATCCTTTTGAATAATTTGAGTAATAATGGCTGTAGGTCCCCTTTACATGCCTTATAGAATACTACTGTGAATCCATCTGGGCCTGGGCTGTTTTTAGTTGAGAGGTTGTTTTTTTATTACAGTTTCAATTTCCTCATATATTATGGGTCTGTTTAAGCTGTCTTCTTGGTTAAGCTTTGGTGATTTCCATGATTTCAGATATTCATCCATTTCTCTTAGGTTTTCAAATTTAGTAGAGTATAGGTTTTTGAACTATTCCTATATGATTGTCTCAATCTTTTCATTATCTATTTTGATGTTTCCCTTTTCATCTCTAATTTTGATTTGGAGTTGCTCTTTCTTTTGGTCAACTGAGCTAGAGGTCTATCTATTGTGTTTATCCTTTCAAAGAACCAACTCTTGAATTCATTGATTCTTTGTGTTGTTTTATTTGTTTCTATTTCATTGATTTATGCTCTGATGTTTATTATTTCTTCCTGTCTATTGGATTCAGGATTCATTTGTCATTGTGGATCAAGTGTTTTTAGTTGCAGTGTTAGGTCATTTATTTGTGCTCTTTCTGTTTTCTTTCTTATTTTTTTCCTTTGGTATTTTTGAGACAGGGTCTCCCTTTAGTCCCAGCTGGCCTGGAGCTCGCTATGTAGACCAGGCTGGACTTGAACTCACAGAGATCCACCTACCTCTCTGCCTCCCAAGTGCTGGGATTAAAGGCGTGCACCACTGGGCTACTTTCTCTTTTCTTAATGTAGGCACTTAGAGCTATAAATTTCCCTTTTAGGTTTGTTTCTAAAGAGTCCCATAAGTTCTACTGTGTTGTATCATCCTTTTCATTTAGTGCCACAAATACTTTTATTTACCACTTTATTTCTCCTTTGACCCATTTGTTTTTCAGGAGTGTGTTGTTTAGTCTCCATGAGTTCTTGTAGATAGTAGGGCTCTTTCCGGTGTTGATATTAAATTAGCTTTATTGCACTCTGGTCTGATAGAATGCATGGAATCATTTCAATATTTTTGTGTTTGTTGAGGTTTGCTCTGTGTCCCAGTATATAGTCAATTTTGGAGAATGTCCCATGGGGTGCCAAATAGAAAATATATTCTTTGGTGTTGGGTGGAATATTCAGTAGATGTCTGTTAGGTCCATTTGGTGAATCGTATTGTTCTGTTCAATTGTCCAGTTGACCTGTCCAATGGGCTCAGTGGGATATTGAAATCTCCTGTTATTAGTGTGCTGGGATTAATCTGTGCCTTGAAGTCCTGCAGAATTGTACTTATGAAGTTTCCCTTTATATGTAACTTGTTTTTCCTCATGGCTTTCAGTATTCTGTGTTTGTTTGGAGCATCTATTGTTTTTACTATGATATGGTAAGGGAAATTTCTTTTCTGTTCTTGTCTTGTTGGTGTTCTATGTGCTTCTTGTATTTGTATGGGTATGTCTTCTTTCAGTTTAGGGAAATTTTCTTGTATAATTCTGTTGAAGATCTGGTCAATACCACTATCCTGGGATTCTTTTCCTTCCCCTATACCTATAGTGCACAGGTTTGGTCTTTTCATGGTGTCCCACATTTCCTTATTATTCCATTTTCGTGTTTTTTCATAATCTTTGTTTGAGCATTCTAGCTCTTCCATGTTATCGTCCAGTCTTGATATTCTATTTTCTGCTTCATCCAATCTGTTACTGAGGCTTTCTCCCATCCTTTCCTGTTGACTGGATGAGTGTTCAATTTTCTTTTTTATTTCAGCCTTAGAATTCTTCAGTATTTCCACCTCCATTGCTTGCCATTCTCTCCTTCTAGGTCTTTGATTCAATTGCCCATGTGTTCTTTATATTCCTTGATTTCTTTGACTATGTCTATTATAGATCTTTTAAGATCTGTGTCCTGGGTTATCTCCAGGAAGTTCTCATTCTAGGAGTCTTCTGCATGCCTGGTAGAATTTAGGAGGGGTTTATTACCTGGTGTGCTGGATAGCTTTAGTGTCAACTTGACACACCTGGGTTGAGGGAGCCTCAGTTGGGGAATTGGCTCCATTGGATTGGCCTGTGGCCACATCTGTGGAGTATTGTCTTGATTGTTGAGCAGTGACAGTATAAGAAGGCAGGCTGGGCATGAGCCAGAGAGCAAGCCAGGAGCAAGCCAGTGAACAGCAGTCCTCCATGGCTTGTGCTTCAGCTCCTGCCTCCAGGTTCCTGCCCTGAGTTACTGCCTTGGGCTCCCTAAGTGATGAACTGTGACCCAGGAGATGTGAGCTGAATAAACCCTTTCCTCCCCAAGTTGGTGTTGGTCAGAGTGTTTTGTCATAGCAATGGAAGACAAACTACAACAGA
>VZQC01004771.1:2547330-2590650 GCA_009823505.1 Rhizomys pruinosus
GGAACAAACTGCAGAAGAGGAGGCATGGTAGATTGTAAGGGCTGTGGAGAGATAGGGGTGAATCATGAGACTACAGGAATATAGTCTGGACTCCTGATTGATCAACATGTCTGTGCATACAAGCTTCTCCAACTGGTCTATGGGAACCTTGGGTTGTTCAAAATTTGTACATAGTTACTTGCAAAATACACCAATTACCTGATTGTATGACATAATGAGTGACATCAATGCTATCTGCAAACAACTGTGTCATAGTATTGTAGAATCCCTTAAAAATAAAAAAAAAATAAAATAAAAAAAGAAATACTTTGTCCATGTTCTTCTGGCTTTCATTGTTTTCACTGAAAAGTCAGCTGTAATTCTGATGGGTTTCCCTTTATATGTAGCTTGTTGTTTTTCTCTTGTGGCTTTCAGTATTTTGTCTTTGTTTTGGGCATCTAACATTTTAACTCTGATATGGTGTGAGGTATTCCTTTTCTTATCTTGTCTATTTGGTGTTCTATGTGCTTCTTGTATTTGTAAGGGTTTGTCGTTTTTCAGTTTGGGTAAATTTTCTTCTATTATTCTGTTGAAGATCTGATCAATACCTTTGTCCTGAGATTCTTCTCCATCCTCTATCCCTATGATGTGGAGGTTTGGTCTTTTCATAGTGTCCCACATTTCCTGATTGTTCCACTTTTGTGGTTTTTTATTTTTTTATTTTTCATACTCTTTTCTTGAGCCTTATATTTCTTCCAGGTTATCTTCCAGTCTTGATATTCTATTTTCTGCTTCACCCAAACTGTTACTGAGGCTTTCTCCCATCTTTTCCTGTTGTTTACATGAGCGTTAAATTTCCTTTTTCATTTCATCCTGTGATTTCTTTATTTCCAATTCCTTTTGGAGCTTGTCATTCTTTTCCTTGCCTTGCTGGTTGATTTCCTTTTTCATTTCAGCATGGGATCTTTTCAGTGTTTCTAGTTCCTTCCAGAGTTTGTCATTCTCTCCCTGTAGTTCTTTCTTGAGTTTGTCATTCTCTCCCTCTAGTTCCTTCCTTAGTTTTTCGTCTTTTCCCTTTAGTTCTCTGATTTGTTCTTTATATTCTTTGATTTCTTTGAATATGTCTATGATTGTTCTTCTAAGATCTGTGTCCAGGAAAATCTCATTGTAGGGATCTTCCACAGGACTGGTAGAATTTGGTGGGGATTTATTATGTGCTTTTCCCATGTTTTTTTCTTTGTGTCTTTAGCATGTAGGTTTGTTTTATTTTGTATTCTGCTGCAAATCTCAAATGTTTCTTCACTGTGATGAAGGCTTGCTGTGCTTGTTTCCTTCAGATGTCTTCTTTGTTTATGGATGGCTGGTTGTGCTAGGTTATATATTGGGAGGTTCAGCTAGCTCTTTCTTTTCTGGTCTGGAGTTTCTCCAGAAATCCAGAGGTAACAATCAGATAGGTTCCCTGCTGAGTGTACACCTGCCTTGTGGTCAGGTGTCCCTACAGCTGTGCATGCTGGGCCAGGTGTGGTTGGCTGGCAATAGGCCATGCTCAGGGACATGATGAACCCACCTGCTTCTCTCTCACTTATTCCCCAGGTGTCATGCTGCTCCCTCTGGACCTGCTGGGTGTCTGGCTAGCTGGCTGACTCCTAGTGAGCCTATTTTTAAATATTATAGAACCTCAGTTCTGTGGTCTTTTTTTTTTTTTTTTTGTATTGGCCATATTTCTATCACTGTGATAAATCCCTAAGTTACGTCAACTAAAAGGAAGGAAACTCATATTTTACTTCATAGTTCTGGATCCCTGGGGCCAGGGATTCTTGTTCATTGGCAAGGCAGAACACCGAGGCAGGTAGAATATGATGGAGTAATGCTGCTCACCTAATGGTGTGTCTGGGAAGCGGAGAGAAAGGGCTGGGGACCCAACATGCCCTTAAGTGATATACTCCCAATTGTTGTTATTTTTATACTCTCAATGACCTTTGGTTCTTCCACTAAGCCCTACCTACCTCCCGAAGCTTCCCTCACCTCCCAATAATGCCATGGGCTGGGAACCCAGACTTCACTGTACAGACTTTGGGGAACAGTTGAGGTTCAAACTATAAGTATTCTCCCAAATTTTGTATGTTGGAATCCTAACCCCTGGGGTGGATAGTATAATGGGATAATTAGTGCCATGAACAAGTAGGACTCTCCACACATGGGTCTAGTACCTTGTAAAACAGGCTGATGGGAGCTCCTTCCCCTCCTTTGTCATCTGAGGAAGCCAACAGATGACACTTCTGTGAGTAAGGAAGCAGGCCCTAATCAGACAGCCAGACTGCCAGCACCTAGACCTCCAGACTCCCCAGCTTCTGGAACTGTGACGAATGGACTTCTGTTAGGTATAAATCACATGACATATGGCATTTTATATGGTACCTGGAATGAATTAGGATACCAAGTTTGTCTTAACCCCTCTTTTTCTGGTTATTGATAAATCTTTTTAAAAAGTAGACAGGCACTACTTGCTGAAATTATTGTTTTGTCTTCCTTATTATCAAAGTAATACTTTTCCAGTTATGAAAGTAAAGAGTACCCAAGGCTTTTAAATAATAGAGGAATTATATTTACTGATGGTGAGTCATTGCCATAAACCTCTAAAAGTAGGAGCACGGTTTTAGACTCTCCTTTTTGATGGCTTCATCTGGCAGGAAACAAAACGAAAGAAGCTACACCTAGGCTAACAATGCCTGCCAGAAACTTATCAACTGAAAATTCAGAGACAGGACATGGAGAGATGGGTTGGCAGGTAAAATCATTAGCTTCTCTTGGAGAGGACTCCAGCTAGATTCCCAGCACCCACATGATGGCTAACAACTGTCCCTGACTCTAGGTCCATGAGGTCCAATGCCCTTTTTTGACCTCTGCTGGCATTGCATACATGTGGCACACTTACACGTATGCAGGCAAAACACTCTTACACATAAAATAAAATTTAATTTATTTGGATTTAAGATCCACTTCATAGGATGGAGCCCATGCCTAAGAATCTTAGGTTAGAGGGATCACCACATAGGAGAGAGCCCAATACTAGTTTCCTACTAAATGGTTACAGTGTTAAACTGACTTTCAATGACTTATTATTATACCCATAGATTAATGCATCTCCCAACTCTTCTCAAAGTAGCTCCCCTATGCAGCAGATGATTAACACAAAAACCCACCAGTAGCCAATGTGCAGAAAACAGGAGGTGCAGAGCACTAATCCCTGACCATGGTACTCTATCAAACTTCCGCCTCTCAATGCTCAGGGTCATTGTGCAAGAGGGGGTGAAAAGAGTAAGATCCAGAGGTGGTAGATGAATACAAGGAAGTAGAATTTTCTAGAGAGGTGGTCAGTTAACTCATATGAACTCCCAGCAATAGTGACAGCATTCACAAGACCTAGTTTAATTTAATCTGGAACATTTCCACAGTCTGTCTTTATCTTTTTTCCACACGGACATTTTGAAAACTTTAGCCTACATCTTCCTTCCTTTATAAAGTAGAACATTCTCTATTTGTAATTTCTTGGATATTTCCTCATGATTAGCCTCAGGTGTGGATCCCACATGACAATATTCAATAGGTGATGTCGCTTCCTTCTTAGAACATCAGAATCAAAGACACATACATGTCGCTCTTCTGCCTTTTACTGATGAGATTAATTTAGCTACCTAGTAAGGTAGCTGTTCAATTTTGACACTGTATATGGACTTTTTCCCCCTTAAAATTAATGATAAATTTGTGTGAAGACACTTTAACATTGTGATGTCATTGTCAACTTGACAGAATTTGCAATGAACTAGGTGCTGTACCTCTGGGTGTGTCCATGAGGGTATTTCCAGAGAGGTTTAACCAACACTGGAAAACCCATCATCCCATGGGCTGAGGTCCCAGACTCAATTAAAAGGAGAAAGCCAGATGAGCACCAGCATTCATGTCTTTCCACTTCCTGCCTGCAGGTGCAATGTGCCTCTGCTCAACTCCTGCCGCCATGCCTTCACCCGCCGTGATGGACTGTGCCCTTGAACTGTGAGCCAACGAATCCTCCCTTCCTTAAGTTGCTTTTGTCAGGAATTTTATCAAATCAGGAAGAAAAGTAACTAATACAAAGACCAAACTCCTCATACTCCTAATCACAATCATTCCTAGCTGTAGCATCTGTAGAGAATTCTTATTTCAGCCAATGTTTGCTGTGGTGTTTGAAAAAGGATGTCTTCCTTTCCAGAACTCTTTCCACATTTACCCATTGATATGTGGCATTCTATACCCTCTTTTTATTATCTATCTATCTATCTATCTATCTATCTATCTATCTATCTATCTATCAATCATCTATCTATCTATCTCTCTATCATCTATCTACCTATTATCTATCTATGTATCTGTGTATCTATGTATCTAACTATCTATCATTGATATCTCTATCTATTGTCTATTATCTTTCATCATTTATCTGAATTTTCAGTATAGATTCTTGGGTTAGTATTTTTCCATAGTTTCTAACCTATGAAGTTATGATTTCCCATTGGTTTCAAACTTGTGTTTTCCCAATTATTTTGCACTCAAATTGTCATAAATTTGTCCTATGAAAGTTCCTTTGTGTTTGGATAGCACAACTCTATCACTTCTTTGGGTATTTGTTTTTCAGTCTGCAAGAGTATTTTAAGCTCATTTTGTACTTACTCTGTCCTTGCTTGGGAACCAGCCAGTTCACCTAGGAATGTTGGTTCTGTTTACATAGGAATCACTAAAAGGCACTAATGACATTAGACAGAATGACCTGAGGGCTAGATGTGCAAATTTTGCTGAGGTATCTTTATTTCTAAGCTCTTTAGGGGGATAGAACTAGGAAATATGTATATATATATATATATATATATATATATCTTTATATATGCATGCATTGCATGTATATGTGTGCAGTTATATGTATATATTATATCTACTTATAAACATACACATAGCTTAGAAACTAGTAGTCAGACTTCTGTACTGTGACAAAATACCCATTATAAACAATGGGGCAAGAAGGATTTATTTGGGCTCCTTCTTTCAGAAGTTAGAGTTCCTAAGCCTTACTTATACCAGTTTTTTGGGCCTGAGGTGAGACAGGATCATCACAGTTGGATCATGTGGCAGAGGCTACCCAACCAATAGAAGAGAGGAAGCAGAGAAACAGAAGAGAGCAGGGACTAGGCATAGCCTTCAAAGGCATGCCCCCAGTCACCTGCTTCCTCCAGCTAGACCCCACCTAGTAAAGTTGTCACTACCATCTCCCAAGGCATCACTGCCAGCTGGATACCAAGTTCAATACATGAGACTGTGGGGGATATTTCATATTCATATCACACTGGAAATCATGGGTTCCCGGATTCTGTTGCATTCCTTCCTGGTTCTTTCTTGCCTTCTCTCCCTCTGTGTTTGTTTGTATATGCTTTCTTACACAGTGAACACCCTGGTTGCCATCAGCACTCACACACTTAGGGTTTGCTTAATCATATAATACATCTCATTTATACTCACATGGCCCCTTGTTCTTGCCTGTGAAAAATTATTGAATTCAGTAATGCTATGACTAGTTATTTATCCAAAAGGAAAGAGGCCATATGGTCACCAAAGTCTTGTATAAGAATATAGCAGCTTTATTCATAGTAGACAAACACTGATAACAACTCATTGTCACAGACAGAAGGATGGGCAAATAAATTGATTAGTTATAGAATGGAATAATACTCAACAATAAAAAGGAACAAATTACTATTACATGCAACATGAACCTGAAAAACATTATGCTAAGTCTTAAAAGGCAAACAGAAATGGATACACGAAGTCTGGTTCTATTTTGGAAAAATGAATCTAGGCCCAGATCAGTACTATACTTGCTCTTGGTGGGTGGGCCGAGCAGAATATTACCTGGGGAGGGGTATGAGGAATATTTCCAAGGTTAAGGAAATGGTTTTAAAAATTTCTTGGAGGGGAGGTGGAGGCTGGAGAGATAGCTCAGTGGTTAAGGACACTGGCTGCTCTTGCAGAGAATCCAGGTTCAATTCCCAGCACCCACACAGCAGTTAACAACTGTCCATAACGCCAGTTCCAGGGGAATCTAGCATCTTTTTCTGATCTCCGTGGGCATTGCATGACATGGGTGCACTACACACATGCAGGCAATATACTCATACACATAAAATAAAAATAATAAAGATAAAATAAAAAGTCTCTACTGGGATATGAGTTATATAATACATAATATATAATAGTGTTATATAATATATAATAGTGTATTTCACTGTCTTCAGTTACTCTCCAACCTTAAAACATTGGCTGGAGTAGAGGCTACTCCATTGTTGAAAGTAGAACCCCCTGAGGTTAAACAGTTCCTTCTCTTGCTTTCTTTCCTTTATGACTCCCCTGCCTAACAACTGTCTGGCTCTAGGAGGCATCTGAGATCACTACCCAGATCAATGATTTGACTTTCTTTTACTAGTTGATTAATTCATTTTATTATTATTTCAAGTGATTTGATCATAGTATAGTTTATAAGTTAGCAGATAATTACTGACTCCATGAACTATTTGTCTATTTAATATATAAGGCTTACCATAGTATGACCTATATGAAAGTGGAAAATGTCTAAGCAACAATTTCAGATTAATTATCAGTTTAAACCTTCACATATCTGATGTAATTAAGACAAATGCAGAAAAGCAAGCTGCAGTGTGTTCGGGTCTTGCTGATTGACTTCCGGTGTTATATGATTAAATACCACTAAAATGAGGCAGAGGCTTCCTCAGACCTTCTCATAGATTCTGGTGCAGACCACACCCTTCATCATACATTCCTTAAAAGACAGAGATTAATTCTTTAAAATACAAGTTAGAGGATAGCATACTTGGAATAAAATACAAGTTCACAATGAGCTCATAAGACAAAATATCAATATATCAATCTCTAGTAATTTAGAATTATGGCCACTGAAATTTGAGAAAAACATTATCTTTTAATGTTTTTATTGCCTTGAGAATTTCATACAGTCTATCTTGATTGTACTCAAACCCCTCTCCTTCTTCACCCTCAGCTTATACCTGCCTTCTTTCTTGTACTCTATTATTATTTGTCCATTTTTTTAAAAAAGTTCTCTCTAGTTTAGTCTGTGTTTCCTAAATGTTCTTGGGTATGGGTCTATCTTTTGGAATCTATCTGATAAGTCTACCAGACTTCACATCAGTATGGAAAACTGACTCTTTCCCAATGTCTATCATTTGCCAATAGATCTTCAGTTAGAGCTTGAGAGGAAGTTTTACACTTGATGTATTACTATTGAGGACTTTTTAAAAAAGCAGCATGTTTTTTATGCTTTAAACTCTAGATATGTTTTAACATACGATGCTTACTGTTGATTTAATAGCTTGATGGGATTTAGAATTACCACAGAAACAAAATCATCCTCTGGGTATTATAATGGAAATAGGAAAACTCATAAGGTGGTTGCTAAAAGACCTTGCAATGTTATCATAGTTAAGAACTTTGGAGGAGGAAGAGCTTTGAGATAAGAAATAGAAATGGCAAGCAGGAGTCTTCTCCTCATTCCCTTTGGTTACCCAGGATAGAAGTCTTCATTTCCCCAAGATATCACATTCTTGTGACTTTTGTGGCCCTGTCTGTAAACAATTTACCTGTCACATATGTAAGTGTTATTTGTAAACCATTTACCTATCACATATGTGTTATTTGCCTATCACATATGTGTGTTATTTGCTCTTTTCTCACATTTGTCACATGGGTATGAAAGCCCCCAAAGACTCGATCCAGGTGTCTTATCCTGCTAGCATAAAATTAAACTCCCTCTCCTCACTTGACTTTGGCTTTGGTCTCATGCTTTTTCTGTAACATTATGGCTGTGAGGGAGATTCTACACTGGGTTAACTGAAGTGGAAAGGCCAGATCCACCCTAAATGTGGCAGTACCATTCGATGGGCTCTGGTCCTGGACTGAAATAGAGAATATGAGCTGAGCCCCAGCATTTGTCTGTATGTGCCTTCCACTGCCCTAGGACCAGCTAGCTGCCGCAAGCTCCTGCCATCATGGCTTCCTTGTCCTGTTGGACTATGTGTCCTCCAACCCTCTTGTAAGTTCCCTTCCTAGCAGGTTTTGGTTACAACAAAGAGAATAGTACAAAAAAAAAAAAAAAAAAAAAGCAAAAGGCAACCAAACTAAACATCCAGGACATTACAGGAATGTATGTGAACTCAATGTATGAATGCATGTGTTAATTAGTGAATGCAGAGCCGTGTCCTTAAAAGCTCCTTAGAGGCATCTCATGGCCTCCTCTTCATCATTCTTACTTGCTAACTCACAGAAGTCTTCCTGGAGAATAGCTTGCATTTTTGACATTGTTTACTGTAGGTTCAGATGGATTCCTGAAAGCAAAGGGCTTTTTCTGCAAGTGTTCTACAATTGAGCTTTTTCAGAATTATGTTTTGCTTTTGAAATGAAGACCTTTATTTGGTTGTGAGTCCAAACAAGTGAAATTTATCCAGATTTTTGTTAACTTTACTTTTCAGATACTAATATTTAAAAATGTTGGGTTAGCGCTTGAAGTACTTAAAGATGAAACTTTCATAATTTATCATTCAAGCATTAACTCTGACTTTATTCATTTGTATTCCGAGGAACAAGGAACATTTTGAAACAAACGTAATCAGTGTATTCATAAGCATTATTTCTGTACTGAGAATTGGGACTATGCTTTTGCTTACCACTACCATTTTCCCATCCACCACCTTTCTCCTTATGGTCGTTTCTTGGCCATTCCATTTCTGAACTTGATTCAGTGATCCTCTCTCCAGCGTCACAATGCTCTGCAAAGACAAGTTCATGTGCATGGGCTTGCCTGAGCTTCAGTTAATCAAAGAAACAGTTTGTTGATTGTTGGACCATTGCCACGATAGACACTCACAAGGCATGTTCATTCTCCACCCTTTTAAATACTATCAGGAATAATTCTGTCTCTCAATAACTGACTGGGCCAACTTTTAGAAAATATATTAAATATTACCTTGGTTTTCCTGTTGTCAGCTGTTGTTTCTTCAAATTCCTGGCCCAGCTTGAAGGAGATCTCTGTGTTTTTGAAGGTGCTTTCTGTTCTTATTGTCATATAATCCCCTTTCTTGCTGATGATCACACGGGGCTTGGCCAAATTTCCCAGTTTTCTGGTGGCTAAACCTACACCTGAAAATCAAGGTAGTGTCAGATCATGTCAGTACCTGAGGGGCTGGTGGGGGCCACACTTTACATTCAGTGGGTTCCTTATGAGTATGCATGGCAGTTGGGGCTACTTCCTACTGCTAGCTTCCACCCCATTTCACTACTGAATGAAGGCGCCTATCCCGGTTACTGTTAGAAATGCCTACAGAGGGCTGGAGAGATGGCCTAGCAGTTAAGAGCGCCGACCGCTCTTACAGAGGACCTGGGTTCGATCCCCACACCCATATGGTGGCCGAGAACCGTCTGAAACTCCAATTCCAGGAGAACTCCAGTTCCAGGGGAATCCGAGACCCTCTTCTGACCTCCACGGCATTGCACGACACGGGTGCACAGACTTGCATGCAGACAGTACATTCATACACATACAGAAATAAATAAAAATTAAAAAAGAAAGAAATGCCTACAGATTATAAAGAGTAAAAATGTTCAGCTGAAAGAGTTCACTTTTTTCATTTCTGGCACAGCAAGGACTACTTTTCATAAAATAAATCTTTTCAGATTATATGAAGCATTAAACATTTTAGTTTGTACATACAAACATTATAGCTACTTTTAATGGTAGTGTGATATATGCACCCTGTTGTATGGTATTTTCCCCTTGGTAATACATTGTGGACATTAAGAAGACCCTCCCTTATATTCTTGATTGAATACCATTTCTGAAATTTTGTGGCTCCTAAATCGTGGGAGAAAAAAAAAAAGCAGTGGGAATAACTTTTGTTAATGGACACAATCCAGACTAATGACTTTTAATTAACCCCAGCCAAACCTTGTTCTCTTGTGTCTTGGCACCTGATTTCATTTCCTAGGCAACAGCAATTTGGTACTCCACCACCAAAAGATAATAAGTGAATGAATGAATGTAAGCATGCTTGAGAATTAATGTACCAGAACTCTGAAAGGCACGGCACCATCTTCATTGGACACAATAGAGATTGGGGAAGACACGTGTGACCTTGGTGAATGAGATGTATTGTAGAACAGGGATGAAAAGGCCAGATGGTCTACTAAGATTAGGGTGGAGCCAAGTTTGTACTTCCCCAACAGAAGCTGGAGAAGGCAGCTTAAATAACATTATGGGAGGGGCCAGACTAAGGACAGAGTTCCAGCAAAACAGTTCCATCAGCACACTTTCAGGAGACAGATGCTTCTAAGAGATCTCTAGGGGAACAAGTCCTCCGAGGTCGAGGCCACTCTTAAAAACTACATTTGTGGGGCTGGAGAGATGGCCTAGCGGTTAAGAGCACCAACCGCTCTTACAGAGGACCCGGGTTCGATCCCCAGCACCCACATGGCGGCCGAGAGCCGCCTGAAACTCCAATTCTAGGAGAACTCCAGCTCCAGGGGAATCTGAGACCCTCTTCTGACCTCCGCGGCACTGCATGACACGGGTGCACAGACTTGCATGCAGACAGTACATTGATACACATACAGAGATAAATAAAAAAAAAAAAAAACAACAAAAAAACCCCTACATTTGTGGAGCTGCCCGCCACCATGCCTTCCCGGCCGTGATAGACTCCCAGACATTCCGGCTGCCCTGGAGCTGCTGGCTGCCATGCCTTCCCGGCCATGATAGACTGTGTCCCCACTAATTGAAAACCCAAACAGGGTTTGGGTGTGGTGGTGCAAGCCTTTAGTCCCAGCACTCAGGACGCAGAGGCAGACAGATCTCTGTGAGTTCAAGGGCAGCCTGGTCTCCATAGTGAGTTCCCTTAATTTGCTTCTTTACTTTTTTTTTTGGGGGGGGGGTGAGATAGCAGCTCATTCTGTAGTCCAGACTGGCCTAAAATTTATGGCCTGAGTCCTCTTCCCTCAATCTCCCAAATGCTGGGATTATTGGTATGAACCACTAAGCCCAGGTTAAATTTCTTCCTGTCAGGTATTTCCTCACATCCATAAGAAAACTAACCATATGCCTTCCTTCCATTTTTTTTTCTTTTTTATTTGTTTAGCAGTTTTTTAAGTTTGAGCATCTTATAACCGTCTCAGTTATAGTGTTTATTTATTTTTATTTATTTATGTGTATGAATGTCTTGCCTGCATGTATGTAAATATACCAATGTCATGCAGTGGCTGAGGAGGCGGGAAGATGGTGTTGGGTCCCCTGGAGCTGAAGTTACAGATGGTTGTGAGGTACCGTATGGTTCTGGGAACCAAACTGGATCCTCTCCAAGAACAGCCACTGCACTTAACCTCCGAGCCATTACTCCAGCTCCTGATCTTAAAGTCATTATCACTACATAAACTCATCTAGTCTCTAGTCCTCTAGTATTCAGGACTATAGTACTGAAATGTTTGTCGAGTAGGAGTTACTTTGCCATTTGACTTCCTAGTTGTGATTTGCCCATAAACATGTTCCCTGTATATTTTTCTTCAAAGCTCAGTAAAATGACCAGGAAAAAAAAATTAAAAAGGCATCAACAGAGCCAGGCGTGGTGGTGCACGCCTTTAATCCTAGCACTTGGGAGACAGAGGCAGGCGGATCTTTGTGAGTTCAAGGCCAGCCTGGGCTACATGAGACCCTGTCTCAAAACAAATAAACAATCAAAACTATGATTGATTGATATCATCAGAGACAAAAGGAGCTAGGTCTGTAAAACGAACATCAGAAATGATGAAAAAGGAAAGCAAGACAGCGAGGTCTTAAAAGTTAAATAGAAGCCGGGCTCAGTAGCATGGGCTTGTAGTGCCAGCTACTTGGAAGGCTGGCGATTATTTGAGCCTAGAAACATGGGGCTGAAGTGAACCACAGAGCAAAGCCCCAACTCATGAATGCATAGTCACACACACATACATAGTCACACAAACAAATGTTCAATAAAGACTGGAAGATAAATTTAGAAAGATGAAAGTTAGAAAGGGAAAGATGAGGATCTAGTCGGTGGGGTTATGAGTTTCCAAAGTGATCAGGGGAAACAGGGAACAAAGAAATGAACTGGGAAAACCTCAGAACGGAAGGGTGGAGCCTCCGCGTTTTACCTCAACAGCCAGAGAACAGCAAGATCGCTTCAAGGTACCTTATGATTAAATTTCAGAACATCTTAGGTAAGAAAACAGATGCCAAAATATTCAGAGACAAAAATCTGCCCCCAGAAATTGGAACAGGACTCAGAGCTGCATGCATCAGTAGTCTTCTTTGACAGAAGACCATTGAAAATGCCTTAAAAATCAGAGAAGAGGCTGCTAGAGAGATGGCACAGCATCAAAGAGCACTGGCTGCTCTTGCAGAGGACTGAGTTCAGTACCCAGCACCCACATGTTGGGTAACAATTTTCTGCAGCTTCAGGTCCAGGGGATCCAATGCCCTTTCCTGGCCTTCACAGGCACTGCACACATATGCAGGCAAACACTCAACACATAAAATACAAATAAATAAATTTTATGTAAAAATAAAAAAAAAAACATTTGTGAAAGTAGACTATTTGTTTAGGTAATTATAATGTGGGGGTAGTAGGACCACAAAAATCCATCCAATAACCTTCAAGATCTTTAACATTACAAAAGATCATAGACAAATTTTTTAGCAATTTTCTACATCAGGAAAACCAAAATAAGTGTTCAATTTTATTACTAGTGCTACCAAACTCTTGAAATGTATGGAAAAAGAGTAAATGTAACACAGGAAACACAGGAGAGAAAAACTAGTTTTAATTGGAAACCCCAATTCTTTTTTAAACATTTTTATTGAAATTTTGTGCATTTCATACATTGTTTCTCATTCTGATCTGGACTCACCTCACCTTCCATGTTCCCTGCCCCACCTGAGTTCATGCACCTGTCATTCCTGCCCTGTATCTTTTTCTGATTCTTTTCAAAGTTTTTCAAAGCAGAGGATTATTGTTCTTAGGGGATCTTTACTGTTTCAGTTGATTCCCTGTCCTGGTTCCTCTGCTGTTGTTGTTCCCTCCAATCTGTATTGCTTCAACATATGCATATATATATATATTATATAGAATATATATATCATACCTATACTAAAATTATATCATTTGTACACAAACTGTCTTTTCTATATCACATTTCAGGATTCACATTTTTCCTTTTAAGTTTATTTATTTTTATTTTTATTTTTATTTTATTTTATTTTTTTGGTCTTTTTGAGACAGGGTCTCCCTGTAGCTCTGGCTGTCCTGGAACTCACTCTGTAGACCAGGCCGGTCTCAAACTCACAGAGATCCACGTGCCTCTGCCTCCCAAGTGCTAGGATTAAAGGCGTGTGCCACCACGCCCGGCATTTATTTATTTCTCTATGTGTATCAATGTACTGTCTGCATATAAGTTTGTGCACCCGTGTCGTGCAATGTTGTGGAGGTCAAAAGAGGGTGTCGGATTCCCTTGGAACTGGAGTTCTCCTGCAATTGGAGTTTCAGATGGTTCTCTGCCACCATGTGGGTGCTGGGGATCGAACCTGGGTCCTCTGTAAGAGCTGTCGGCACTCTTAACTGCTAGGCCATCTCTCCAGCCCCCCTTTTAAATTTATATTACTCTAAAATATGCCTATGTATTCTCCACCCATATACCAAGAAATACCAATTCTTAGATTTACTTTTTCGTGTTAAAATTGTACATCTTCATCTATACTAAAGAAGTGATACACTACATCTAACAATCTGTAAACTGTGTTCCTTCTTCTAGTTCTCATTAAACTTTTGTTATTTTGTTTGTAATTTTGAATTTATGCTTTGTCAGTATTTGTGTGTGTGTGTGTGTGTGTGTGTGTGTGTGTGTGTATGGATATGCACATGGAGAATATGTGTGTGTGTGTGTGTAGTTCAAAGGACAACTCTTTCAGGAGTCCTCTCCTTTTACCTACTGTGTGGGTCCCAGGGATCTGACTCAGGTGGTCGGGCTTAGCATGTGCCTTTACCTGCTGAGACATCTTGCTGACACTATCGAGGATTTTTTTTTTTTTGTCTTTTTGACGCAGGGTCTGAGTGTAGCCCCAGCTATCCTGGAACTCACTATGTAGACCAGGCTGTATTTGAACTAAAAGAGATCCACCTGCCTCTGCCTCCTGAGTGCTGGGAATAAAGCCATGTGCCACCACACTTGGCAAGGATATTTTTAATACTAGGTCATAATTTCTGCTGTAAAGCCTGAGAGTGTCCTCATTCACCAAACCCCAAGGGCATTGGAAGCTGTAATTTAGAAACAGTGACCTGAGTCCCTTTTTGAGGTTTCTTTGTGACTTCTTCCTCATCTACAAAGTGAAGTCCATGAATCTAATCAGTCTCCAAGTATGGATCCTTTCCTATAAGTTCTTGCAGTTTGTAGGAAACAATGGTGTGGTTTTGTTCTTTTAATGTAATATAAACCTTTTAATTTTAAAATAAATTTTAATTTACCATTCAAAGTAATGAGTTTCATGATAAAGTTTTCATACATCTCTGTCATATACTTTGTTCGGATTTGATCTCCTCTTCCCTGGTTCCCTATCTTACTGTTTTCTTCCTCCCTAAAACAACCCCCGTGTGTCTTCATAATATATTTTATATTATTATATTTACTTACTCCTCTTCTCCTCACTACCTTAAGATCTTTTGCTTTCATCTCATAACTTACACACACACACACACACACACACACACACACACACCAAAACTGAAAACTTTTACAAAAGCTCTCTAAACAAGTAGTAAAGCCACAGGCACTCTGGGGACTATGGTTCCCAAAGCTCCTGGTATCACCCTCTATTATGTTTGTATAGCTCTAGAATTTTCTAAACCTCCTTCACTCTTGTCATTTTTTAAAATTTTTATTTATTTATTTTTTATGTGTATGAATGTACTGTCTGCCTGTAGGTTGGTACAACCATGTCATGCCATGCTGCGGAGGTCAGAAGAGGGCATTGGATTCCCCTGGAACTGGAATTCTCCTGGAACTGGAGTTACAGATGGTTCTTAGCCACCATGTGGGTGCTGGGGATCGAACCCGGGTCCTCTGCAAGAGCAGTCGGTGTTCTTAACTGCTAGGTCATCTCTCCAGCCCCAGAACTTTTTTTATGGAATTAGTTAAAAAATTATTTTCAAGAATGACTGCATTTTTTTTCTTTTTGGTCTTTTCGAGACAGGGTCTCCCTGTAGCCCCAGCTGTCCTGGAACTCACTCTGTAGACTAGGTAGAATGAGTTCGTTTTTATCTGAAGCCACTGCCCCCAAAACAGGAAGGTCAGGGGTTAGTGGGACCAAATTTGTTCTCACTACCACCACCCTCCTTCTCTCTTAGCACCTTCCCTAGTCTATGAACACCCCATCTAGGAAACATTTCAGTTTTCAAACTTCACACATCTACATGATTATCTCATAAGGTAGAGGGAGAGAGAATTTTGGCTTGTCTAAAGATGAAAATTTTTAGTTAAGGTTTTTCTAGTATTCAACTCTTTATTTTATAAGCACATCAGTTGTTATTAAACGAGCTTTCAAGAAGCCTACAATATGGGTGGGCTAAAATTCTAAAATTTCTTTCTTCCAAGTCCCAGTAAAGACCTATTGATATGAAATCAGTGTACTCTATGCATTTAAATAGCTTTATTTAGGTTAAATTCTATTAAATTGCTGCCAACAAAGTGCAAGTGAATTATGTGAAGGACACAGAAGATTGTACTTCAGCCTATGCAAAGTTCCCCAGACTCCTAAAACAGATGTTAGAAGGGTCACGTAGCTGCCTTAAACATGAGGATCTTTATCCAAGCACATAGCACAGCATTGCTTACCTAGAGCTTTCATGTAGTCATCGAAGTGTTCACTGGAAACCAGTTTCCAGTTGCCCAGGAATTTGTTGCTCATTGTGATGGATGAGAGTTCAGCACAGTTCTGGGTGGGATGTAGGAGAAGCCAATGAGATTCTGAGGCCTCAAGAGATTCTTTTCAAAGATATCCAAAGCATGTGACTCTCCTGGAGATCCAATGGGGAAAGGCGGTGTCAGGGCTGGGCAATGAATGGCTCTTCAGTCGTCAGCTGTCTATCCATCAGGGAAAAAGAAAACCCCACATAATGTTTCCTTGTATTTCCAAGAACATAAAAGTAAATGAAAGTACTATTCGAACCTGCAAAACGTTTTGGACGATCTTTCATTGGCATAAGTGCTTAAGTCCTTCCATGTATTTATCATGAATGTGTGAGTGTGGGGTGTGTGTGTGTGTGTGTGTGTGTGTGTGTGTGTGTATGTGTAAGCTTCTTGGTGACTGTCAATCCTGAGTCTGCACAATTAAGAATTCTTAAAGGGAAGGGCAAGAGGAAAAAGTCCATGAGCATTGTGATTGGAGTCTCAAATATGCTGTGGGAGAGAGACGTAGGGCTTCAGTGTGAGGACACATTCAGAGATGAGGGAGGCTCGGCATAGTTGGCATAGTCCAGGCAGGCCGCGTAGGCAGACAACGAGGTCAGTCTGTCACAGTAGAGCACAGAAAGTGTATTCATGTGCCAGCACAAGATGTGGCACTGTCACATGCTCTGTGACCACAATTAAGGTATTCATCTTTTTAAAAACCTCAAGAACTAAGCAGTTTTTAGTTACTGTGATGACTTTGAATCTAAAGAATTTTAAATAAAGCCAGGGATTTATAGAGAGATTATTTCCAATAAAATAATACTAATGGCATTTAGAACCCTGTATAGGATAGTCCCCATGTGAAATACTTAACACAGACTGTCTCAGTTAATACTCTCAACTCCTCAGAGTTAGATATGAATGTCATCTCCCTCCTACCAGAAAAGAAAGCTGGATTTTGAGGTTTCCAAAACTAGAATGATAGAAGGATTTGCACTAGCATTAATTCCCAATGCCCAGACTCTGTAGGACTGTCACACCACATGCACACACACACACACACACACACACACACACAGAGAGAGAGAGAGAGAGAGAGAGAATCCTGACCTCACCAAGACTGCTTGCTTATAACCACTCCTCAAGAATCAACAGAAGCGATAATCAAGTGCCCCAGGGACAAACCAGAGTCCTTTGACCAGGGAGAGCAAATGTCAATCCAGTTCACACATAAGTTATGGCTGCTATGTTCTCCTAACATGTTTTCTACACTAGCACCAATTCTGGCTGAGAGACAACTAATGTCACCAGGTTTTGTTTTCTTTGGTGCACAAAGGCACTTCTCACAACCACAGAAACAAATAGCTCATGATCGATTCATTTCTAAACCATGAAGTCCTTGGCTTCAAAGGCTCAGGTACATAGTACCATAAGTGGGTCTTCACTATTGCAGTCATGTGGTTTGGCCTCAAGCTGAGTAGGAAAGGGAGCATCACATACAGTGGACCGAGTCTCATTTACTATTAGTGTCCAGGTAACTCTGAGCAGGATGTAATAATGAATAGGAAGTTTCCTCAGGCAACCAACTCACTTACTTCCAGTCCCATATAATGTAACCAGAGAAAAGAAATTGTATTATAGTAGAAAAAACTATTGAAAAAGACATTGGAGGAGGCTAAGACATTGCATTGTTAACTTCCAAGCTAGTTTAGGCTACATAGTGAAACCCTGTTTTAAGCAAACAAAACCAAAAAGGATTGGTAGAGTGGATATGCTATTTAGTTTTCCTAAAATTTTATAAGAATGATATCATTCATACCTTCAAAAGTTGTGGTCATTTCTCTCCTATCAGGAAATACAACTGTCAACATGTAGGTTTTTGAGCCAAATAAATGAAAGCCTTCAGACTCTCCTACAAGAGCTGAGCCCTTATTCAGAGGCAGTACAAGAGAGGAACTGGACAGACTTTCCTGTAGTCTCTCTGTTGAGCATAGGGATAATGAATGAGTCCGGCATAAACAATAAGCCATATATGTTGCCAATGAAGAACACTTACAACTTCGAAGCAATTCCAGATCCCAAAGAGTTTTCTACGTTGTGCACATCATCAATTGTATCTGACTGTTGAAATTGACCAGATGAGCTTAGACCAAGATGAGATTCTGAGACCAATGTGTGGGCCATGGGTACAGATCAAAGCTATGAGAAAAGATCTGAGCTGAACCAGGCTTGATGGATTAGGACCCATTTCACTAACAAAGTCATCAAACTCAAGTGAGAGAAAAGATGACTAGCAGGCACCAGGGCCACATTATAACGAGGTGCATATATTTAGACTTGAACTAGATCAGTGAACTAGATAAAGCTTTGCTACACTATGGGTTCAGTTCTTTTCCACAATTAATTGCCCTTGTAAACTCTTGCCACTAGTAAATTTTTTGAGTCATACACCCAAAGATCCAAAGAAAATAAATGAGAAGTCTCATACAGCATGTTGTGGAGATAGCTCTTGCGTAAGGGCTGTTTCCATGCTATACACAGTTGCTTATTTGGAAAAGTTATAAAATAATTGCTGTGTAGCAAATGAACAAAATATTCATGATTCCCTGTTGGATGACATTTGTTTCAGTCTTTCAGTTTCATGTGTATTTGTCAAGAGACTGCTAAATGCCAAGCATTATTTAAGGTGCTACTTATAGACCAGTGGTTCCGTCCTTTATGAGTCTTATTCTCCAATCATGAGGACAGACACTAAACATCCAAGATAGGTGATATCTGATTATCATTCAATAGAGTTAGCAGATGGAGTCAGTGAGAACGCCACTCATGATCCAGGTGACCACGACCATGCAAGAAGCTACTTTGTGCAGTTTCATTTTCTAAAACATTTTTGTGTGAAATATGTGTGTGCATGCATATTTGTGTATGTGAATGGATGTACATGTGTGCATGGACTACATGTGGCAGTCAGAGGACAACTTCAGCTGTCAGTTCTTGCTTTATGCCTTTTTAAAAATAAAATACTTTTATTGATGTTTTGTGTATTTCATACATCATTTTTCAGTCCAGTTTGGACTCATTCCCTTTTCCCTGCCCTCCACCCCACTCCAGTTCATGCCTTCTGACATCCATGTCCTGTACTTTTCTTTCAGTCTTTCCAGAGGTTTTCTCTGCAGAGGCTTATTGTTTGGGGCAGAATTTAACTGTATCTATCAGTTCTTTGACCCAATCCTTATGTTGTTGTTGTTCTCTCCCCTTTGTATTGTTCCAAAATATGCCAATATAAAGGTCACATATTACCCAAATTATGCCCTCCGAAAATAATCCGTGTGTTAATTCCAAAATATGTTTTGGAATGCACATTTTCCCCTTTAATTTTATATTACTCTAAAATATGAATACATACCTTTCACCCATATATGGTCATTACAATGTCTGAAAATAAGTGGTAAGTTAATTCTAGAGCCCATTAAGAGATTCACATTATACTAGCACAGTTGCTTTCAGATAAAAAGAAATAAAGCAGTAACGTTGCTCAGCTTGCCTTTTAGCTAGGGATTTGGTGTTAGCATCCACAAATGAGGGAAACCATTCCCCAGTTGTTTTTCTGGGACTGTGTTACTTCACTTAGCATAATGGCTTTGAGTTCCATCCATTTACCTGCAAAGTTCATGATGTCATCTTTCTTTACTGCTGCATAGAACTCCATTCTGTAGATGTACCACATTTTCTCTATCCACTTGTCGGTTGAAGGGCACTAGGGTTGGTTCCAGCTCTTTGGTATTGTGAAGAGAGCTGCAATAACATAGATATGCTTGTATTTTTGTGGTAGGATGAGTCTTTGGGGTATATACCCAGGAGTGGTATGACTGGGGCAGGTGGAAGACTCATGTTGAGTATTTTAAGGATTCTCCACACTGCTTTCCATAGTGGTTGTACAAGTTTACATTCCCACCAGCAGTGGATGAGTGTTCTTTCCCCACAATCTCTCCAGCATTTGGTGTCTTTTGTTTTCTTGATCTTAACCAGTCTTATTAAAATGAGATGATATCTTAGAGTGGTTTTAGTTTACATTTCCTTAATTATTAATGATGTTGAACACTTTTTTTTCGTGTGTGTGTGTGTGTGTGTGTGTGTGTGTGTGTGTATGAATGTACTGTCTGCATGTAGGTCTATGCACCCGTGTCATGCAATGCCTCGGAGGTCAGAAGGGGGCGTCCAGATTCCCCTGGAACTGGAGTTAAAGATGGTTCTCAGCCACCATGTGGGTGCTGGGGATTGAACCTGGGTCCTCTGCAAGAGCAGTTTGCACTCTTAACCACTAGGCCATCTCTCCAGCTCCCGATGCTGAACACTTTTGAAGATGCTTCTCAGCCATCTTTACTTCCTCACTGGTGAAGTCTCTGTTCAGCTCTTTACTCCATCTTTTGAGTGAATCATTTGTTTTCTTCTTTGTTTTTTGAGTAGTTTATATATTCTGGATGATAATGCTGTCTCAGAAGTATCACTGGTGAAGGTTTCCTCCCACTCTGTGGGTTTTCTCTTCATTTTCTTGATTGTTTCTTTCTCTGTACAGAAGCTTTTGAGTTTGATGAGGTCCCACTTGTCAACCTTATTTCCTGTGCAGCTGCTGTTTGATTTAGAAAGTCTTTTCCTATGCCTATGTCTTGTAGGTTGCTGCCAACTTTTTCTTCTATCACCTTCAGAGTTTTGGGTATCATGTTGAGATCTTTGATCCACTGGGAGTTGATTTTTGTACAGGGTCAGAGGTAGGGGTTTAATTTTGTTCTTCTACAAATGGTGATCTAGTTTTGCCAGACCATTTGCTGAAGATGCTATCTTTCTTCCATTGAGCTTTTTTGGCCCCTTTGTTGAATATGAGGTGCCTGAAATTGTATGAGATCAAGTTTGGATGTTCAATTTTGTTCCATTCGTCAATGGGTCTGTTTTTGTGCCAGTACCAGGCTGTCTTTGTGACTATGGCCCTGTAATAGATTGAAGTCTGGTAAAGTAATCCCCCCTGTATTTAGCTCAGGGTTGCTTAAGGCATTCCAAGTCTTTTGTTTTTCCATATGAATTTAAGGATTTTTTCCCCAAGTCTGAGAAGAAACTCATGGGGATTTTGATTGGGATTGCATTGGATCTGTATATTAATTTGGGTAGAATGGACATTTTTACTATATTAATTTTTCCAAACCATGAGCATGGAATGTCTTTCCATCTTCTGATGTCTTCTTCAATCTCCTTCCTCAGGGGCTTACAATTTGTTGTAGAGATCTTTGGTGTCTTTGGTTAGGTTTGTTCCCAGGTTTTTTTTTTGAGGCTATTGTGATTGGGAAGGTCTTCTTATATTCCTTCTACAGTTGCTCATTGATGGTAAAAAGAAAAGTTACTGGGCTGGAGAGATGGCCTAGTGGTTAAGAGCACCGACTGTTCTTGCAGAAGACCCGGGTCCGATCCCCAGCACCCACATGGCATCTGAGAACCATCTTTAACTCCAGTTCCAGGGGAATCCGACACCCTCTTCTGACCTCTGCATCATTGCATGACAAGGGTGCACAAACCTACATGCAGACAGTACATTCATACACATAAAAATAAATAATTTTTTTTTAAAAAGAAAAGTTACTGATTTTTCTAGGTTAATTTTTGTATCCTGCCACTTTACTGAAACTCTTAATCATTCTTAGGTGTTTTCTGGTGGAGTTTTTAACATCCCTTAGGTAAATTTTCATATTATCTGCAAAAAAGGGATAGTTTGACTTCCTCTTTTCCAATTAGTACTCCTTTAATTTCCCTTTCTTGCCTTACTGCCCTAGCAAGTGTTTCAAGCACTGTATTGAAGAGGAGTTGTGATATGGGGCAGCCTTGCCAGGTTCCTGCCTTTAAGGGGAATGCTTCTAATTTTTCTCTACTTAGGATGATGTTGGCTGTGGGTTTACTGTATATGGCTTTGATTATATTTAGGAATGTTCCCTTCAGTCCAATTCCTTCTAGAAATTTAAACATGAAGGGGTGCTGGATCTTGTCAAAGGCTTTTTCTGCATCAATTGAGATGATTGTGTGATTTTTGTCTTACAGTCCATTTTTATGTTTTGTGATATTTATTGATTTACATATGTTGAACTATCCCTGCATCTCTGGTATGAATCCAACTTAATCAGGATGGATGATCTTTTTGATGTGAGTCTGTATGTGATTTGCAAGTATTTTGCTGAGAATTTTTGCATCTATATTCATTAATGAGATGGGTCTATAGTTTTCTTTTTTGGTTGTGTCTTTGCCTGGTTTTGGTATCAGAGTCTTGCTGGCTTCATAGAAGGAATTTGAGAGAGTTCCCTCTGTATCCTTCTGAACAGTTTGAGTAGTGATAGTTGTAAAACCTCTTGTTTTATAGAATTCTGCTCTGATGCCATCTGGGCCTGGGCTTTTTTTAGTTGGGAGGTTTCTTATTACATTTTCAATGTCCTCAAATATAGGTCTGTTTAAACTGTCAATCTCTTCTTGGTTAAGCTTTGTTGGTTCCCAGGTTTTCAGATATTCCTCCATTTCTCTTAGGTTTTCAAATTTAGTAGAGTATAGGTTTTTGAAGTATTCTCCTATGATTGTCTGGATCTTCACTTTGTTGTGATGTTTCCCCTTTCATCACAAATACTATTGATTTGGAGTTTCTCTTTCTTTCTTTTGGTTAACTGGGCTAGAGGTCTATCTTGTTTATCTTTTCAAAGAATCAGCTTTTGGATTCATTGTATTGTTTTATTTGTTTCTATTTCATTGATTTCTGCTCTGATTTTTGTTCTTTCTTCCTGTCTGTTGGGTTTAGAGTCCATTTGTTGTCTCTCAAGTGTTTTTAGCTGCAGTGTTAGATCATTTATTTGTGCTCTTTCTGTTTTTTTAACGTGGGTGCTTAGGGCTATAAATTTCCCTCCCAAGACTGCTTTTAAAGTGTCCCACAGGTTTTATCATGCTGTATTGTCTTTTTCATTTAGTTCCATGAATACTTTTATTTTGTTCTTTATTTCTTCCCTGACCTATTCATTATTCAGGATTGTGTTGTTTAGTCTCCATGTGCTCTTGTAACTCGTAGGGGTTATTCTTGTGTTCACACTGAGCTTTATTGCACTGTGGATGAAATAATTTAAATCCTCTTGTATTTGTTGAGATTTCTCTTGTGTCTCAGTATGTGGTCGATTTTGGAGAATGTTCTGTGAAGCGCTGAGTAGAAAGTGTATTCTTGGGGCTGGAGAGATGGCTCAGTGGTTAAGAGCACTGGTTGCTCTTGCCGAGGACTCAGGTTTAGTTCCCAGCACTCACATGATAACTAATCACCATCCATAACGCCAGTTCCAGAGGATCCAATGCTCTCTTCAGACCTCTGTGGAGACTGCACAACACCAGTGCACTCACATACACGAAGACGGTATACTCATAGACATAAAAATAAAGTATTAAAAAAGGTTTAAATTAAAAAAAGAAAGTATATTCTCCATTCTTTGGGTGGAATATTCTGTAGAGGTCTGTGAGGTCCATTTGGTGTATTGTATTGTTCAGTTCCACTGTTTCTCTGTTATTTTTTGTCCAGTTGATCTATCCAAGGGGTTCAGTGGGGTATTGAAGTCCCCTACTATTAGTGTGCTAGGATTAATCTGTGTCTTGAAGTCCTGCAGAATTGTGTTTATAAAGTTTGGTGAATAGACATTTAGGATTTTGAAGTCTTCATGGTACATTGTTCCTTTGATAAGGATGTAATGGCCCTCTTTGTCTCTTCTGATTAATTTTACTTTGAAGTCTGTTTTGTCTGATATTAGAATAGCAACTCCTGCTTGCTTTTCAGTACCATTCATTTGGAATAATTTTTTCCATCCTTTCACTTTAAGTTGGTGTCTGTCCTTGAGGATGAGATGGGTTTCTTGCAGACAGCATATAGATGGATTCTGTTTCGTAATCCATTCTCCCAGTCTATGCCTTTTGATTGGGGAGTTTAGACCATTAATAATTAAGATTATTTTTCTAAACACATACAGGCAGGTAGTAAAAAAAATGGGAAAAAATCTAGCTAATACTTATTATAGCACATCTTTTCCCTGTGAATCCTTACATACAAATGCCAGAATTTTGCTAAGTTCTGGAACAGACTGTTTTTGTTACAACAAGTGTAATGTATTTGGATGCACATGTTTGTAGTTGTGAGATCAGAGTTTTCTAAAAGGTCTGTGTTCAATTCAAAATTATAAATTTTAAATGTATTTGGATATGTAAATAAAATATATAAATATGCAGGCATATGTGGCATGACATTTTGTTCAACAATATAAAAAATAATAAAACTTATTACTGAGAGATGTCTGTTGTTTCCTTTCACCTTATTTTCTGTTTGCATTCTTGGTCTAGGTTTGTATTTCTGCAGTTATACTGTTATTAATTACTCTTTTTAGCTGCTTGGGGATAGTTGCTCCTTTCCTCTGTCCTTTGAATTGCTTCGAGTATTTTCTGAAGTGTTGGGTTTTTTGACATGTATTCTTTCATTTTGTTTATGTCATGAAATATTTTTCTTTCTCCTTCAACTATAATTGAACTATAATTGAACTATAATTGACATTTTTGCTGCGCAAAGTAATCTGGGTTTGCATCTAGAGTTGTTTAGCTTTGGTCCACGTTCTTCTGGTTTTACGAATTGCATGTCATCCTTGTGCAGGGGCTGTGCTAATCTTCCCTGTATCATTCCAATTTTAGTACATGTGCTGTTGACGTGAGCATGCTTTATGCCTTTTTTGGGACCCTGTCCCATGAGCTTCCTGGAATTCTCCTGCCTCTCCCCAGTGATTTGCCATAGGAGTGCTGGATTACAGATGGAGGCTGCTCTGACTTTTCTGGGCTTCTGGAGATCATCTCCCTAGTCCTGACTTCCAGTTCTTAGATGCACTGAGACAATAATCTTATCACCTTTATAATGTATTCACAGGAACTGGAGGAAGAGCTTGGAGGTTAAGAGCGCTGGCTACTCTTGCAGAGAGCCAGGTTCTATTTTCATCGCTCACATGGCGGCTAACGGCTTTCTCGTAACTTTAGTCCCCAGGGAATCTGATACCTTCTTCTGACCATTGCACTGTACAGGTACACTTACATACATGTAGACAGTATACTCATACACATACATGTAGACTCTACACTCATACACATAAAATAAAAATAAATAAAATAAAATATTTTTTAATTCCTAGAATGTGCTCAGTTAGTCATCCAGTGCTCTCCTGGGGTGACCCTTGAGCCCAATATCCAAATCCTCTTCTTTCAAGTTTAAACAAATGCTTATCTCTAAGTTTAAGAATGCTGAGATTAAAATTGCTTTCTTAATGCAAACCATTCCTTGTAACTTCTTCAGTTAACAGGGAATAGTCTTTTGGTTGCCATGGTAATAAATGCATTTATGCTCTCCCAAAGGAAACTTTCCTTTTCCTTTGTAGGCTGACAATAAAAACAGGGAACAAATAGCTGTGAGCCCTCCAAACAACAATGAGTTCTGTGTCCTGCTAGAATCTAATGTGTGCAAGTTCAGTTCCAAAGGCTGACTCAGTGGTTAAGAGCATTGTCTGCTCTTGCAGAGGACTCGGGTTCAAGTCCCAGCACCCATATGGTGGCTAGCAACTGTCTGTAACTCCAGTTCCCTGAGAATTCAGTTCTCTCTTTTGACCTCCACAGGCACTGGATGAAATGGTTGCATTTACATACAGGCAGGCAATGCACTCATACACATAAAATAAAAATAATAAATAAAATGTTTCTTAAGAAAGATTCCACTTCACTATTTCTAATAGAACACTTTTGGATTGAAGATGATTCTGAGGAGCGAGGGAGGCAGGGCTTCTGCACATTAGCCTCTTTCTCTGGTCTTCAGAGCGTGCACAGAGCCTCCCAGGGCTTCTGCTCCCTTTCGTTGCTTTTGGAAAGAAAGAGATACTAACATTTTCCAAATATATTCAAGTAGATTGATCTTTCTGGGTTTAGAACAAAAATGTCATAGAAGACATTTTATTATGATTTAGTCCTTTCTGATTGTGAGTCATAATTTTAAAAGTGTGTGTGTGTGTGTGTGTGTGTGTGTGATTACATAGGGAACAAATAAAAATACATAAAAATTCAGGTGGCTTAAACCATGCATTATCCAGCATATACCTTGCTTCCTACTTTATTTGCTTGATTGTATCCTACAATTTTGGTGTTAGTAATTGAGTTGATACAAGGCTGTGAGACAAAGTGTAATTTACACAGAGCCTTTATGGGCTTTTAATGTTAGGTCACAAGATCAGCTAAATTCAAGTTTAAGTTTTGTTTTCCTTTATTCTGTCAGTCCAATCTTTTTCCTCTCATATAGCTGAGAACTGGCCTTATAGCCACATCCCAGACTAGAGCATGCACATGACTGGTGATTTGCTATGAAAATGAAATTCTGAAGACTTGAAATGAACTTGCTACCCGACCCAGCCCTACCACTCCTAGGCATGTACCCTCAAGACTCACCCCACCGCAGAGATACATACACAGCCATGTTTATTTCAACTCTCTTCACAATAGCAAGGAGCTGGAACCAGCCCAAATACCCCTCAACTGATGAGTGGATAGAGAAAATGTGATACATTTACACAATGGAGTTCCATGCAGCAGTAAAGAAAGACGACATCAGGAGCTTTGCAGGAAAATGGCTGGAGCTAGAGGACATCATGCTGAGTGAAGTAACACAGTCCCAGAAAAGCAAATGATGAATGATATCCCTTATCTGTGGATGCTATTGCCAATTACCTAGCTGTTAAGTATTTCTTGTGCATGGCCCCTTGAGTTTTTGTCCAAAGCAGTTGGGAGTGATGCATATTGGAAACAACAACAACAACAGAAAGGACTGCATCAAAGAACTGACTGAAACAGTGAACTTCTGCTCAAAACAGTCAACTTCTACATGGAGAATATTGAGAAAGACTGAGAAAGAGATGAAAAGCATGTTTGGCAGAATGCATGAGCTCTGGTGGGGTGGGGGAATGGGGGGGACATGGGTCTAGATTTGATAATATATATATATATATATGTATATATATATATATATATTAATTTGAAAAAGAAATGGTAGCCCCCCCAAAAAAGAAAATGAAATTCCCTTGAGTTTTGTATGAATTTAGAGTATCATCAACTGCTACAAATGCCGATATTTCAGTGGCTCAGTCTGAGCAGATGCACATGCATCTTGCCAGATATCCAGTGCAGGGGGACCAGTCTCCAGGCAGATTTTTGTCTGAGTTCACTCAGAGACTTCAGATTCATTTACTTTGAGTCTGCATCATGTCCTTATGTTTCAGGATCCTTTGTGCTAGAAGGCACAGATTACCTATTGTCTCTTTTTTTTTTTTTTTGGTGTTTTTGAGACAGGGTCTCTTTCAACTGCCTGGAATTCACTACGTAGAGCAGGCTGGCCTTGAACTCACAGAGATCCACCTGCCTCTGCCTCCTGAGTGCTGGGATTAAAGGCATGCACCACCAAGTAATTGTTTCTTTTCGAAGAAATTTATTTTTATTATTTTTATTCGTATGAATTTTTGCTCACATGTAAAGACACCATATACATGCTTGGTGCCTTAGGAGGCTAGAAGAAGGTGTTGGATTCCCTGGAACAGGAGTGAAGAATGGTTATGAGCCCACGTGAGTGCTGGAGAATAGGACCCAAGTCTTCTGCAAGATTACCCCATGCATTTACATGCTGAGCCATCTCTCAAAGCTCTTATTAACTGTCTTGACCCAGATGAGGTATGTGTTGTTTCCACTGGGTTCCCAGTATGTGAGTGGTTGTTAAGTCCCACTACCAATAGTAGAGGTACTGAACAGGGCAGACTCTGCCTAGCAACAACACTGTTACAGAAAGGCAACCCTAGATTTCTAGGGAGCAGTGAGTCATCTCTACCACAATGGCTTCAAATTTTGGGTCACAGAGTCCTTACATCATTTTTTTGTGTCTTCGCTTATGCATGTGTATGTCTATGTGTGTGCAGGTATGTATGTGTTCAGGTGCACATGCATGTGTGGGCATGTGGAGGCAAAGGAGAGTCTCGGGTGCTGTTCCTCAGAAGCCATTCACTTTTTTGTGACAGTCTCACTGACCTGGAACACACCAAATAGACTACATTGGCTGGCCAGTGAGAGCCAAGAACCTGCCTCCCTCCATCCCACCAGCCCTTGGATTACAAGTGTGTGCCACTGAGCCTAGCTTTTAAAGTGCATTCTGGGGATCAAACTTAGGTACTCTTGCTTGCAAGGCAAGCACTTCTACCTACTGAGCTCCCTTCCTAGTCCCTGGCATCATTTCTTAATATAAAACTACACAATGCAATCGTGAATTTGTCATCTACCTGCATGACTAACCAGATGGGGTGAAATTAGGACCAGGTCACCACTTGTAAAATATTGATTGAAAATCAAGAAAGATTACTTTTGTGAAGTTACTTTGCTTTTTGTTTTGTTTTGTTTTGTTTTGTTTTGTTTTGTTTTGTTTGTTTGGTCTTTTGGGGATGGATCTCCCTACAACCCCAGCTGGCCTGCAACCCACTATGTTGGCCTTGAACTCACAGAGATCTGTCTGCCTCTGCCTCCGGAGTGCTGGGATTGGAGATGTGCACCACAACCCCAGGCCTGACTTTGTAACTAAACTCATATATTGAAAAGTTATTTTAATGGGCATCTGCTGAAATCTGTACTGTTTTATAAAGTAAACCAGAGTCTATTTCCCCTGTTCATTTTTATCAAAGTAAATGTCTAATAAGCTACTTTGCTCTGTGCCTGAAGGTGAGACCCTCTGCCGTGCTGACTTCTGCCCTGCTTCAACTCACAGGCAGCATTTCCTACTCGTCCCATTTGCATCGCTTTGCCATCGGGGAAGGAGATCCAGGAAAACCAAGATGCTGAGAGCTTCCCCTTCTGGTCCTGTTCAAGTCACCTTTATGTTCACCTCAGCCCTGAGGAGTAGCAAGGTGTCCATCTGGCAGGGGAGAAAACTAGACAGTGTAGACAGCTCTCATGGGCTGTTAAGTAACCACCACTACCAAGGACAGAAAGTGATGCAAGTCTGACTCTGACAGGTCCTCAGTCCACTTCCGCCTTTCTGTGATAACACACAGTTCTGGCTGCTGGTTGCATGGTCTCTCCCTACCATCATACAATAAGAACACAGACACTGGATACCAAACTTCAAAAAGGATAGACTATTTTCTCCCTAAATATTCAAAATAGAAACTGAAGATTCCGGGATAAGTTGTTTCTTGCTACTTTATCCTAGGTTCCTTCTATTTTTGGTTACTGTTGTAGGGATAGTGATCTTTTTACTTCCTGTGCAAAAAATATATCATTTTATTATTATGCATTTTGGTGCAAATATGTGGAAATTAAAATTTATTTATCATGTTCAAAACGAATTGTTTTTGTCAATATTTGTTAAGTACTGTCAAATAATAGAAAGAAATCTGATGAACTATCATTGGCTAGCAATATTAACAGTAGCATTAGTGTGATTGATTCTTGGATAATTAATATTTTCCCATAAAATTCAGTGTGGTTATGAATGTAATCATTTACTACTAATTTACTTGGGGTAAAATTTTCAGAATAAAGCAATTTTCTGTGTGGCTTGTACAAGCTTTTCTCAGTTCTTCTATTTTTTTTTTTTTTTTGTCTTTTTGAGACAGGGTCTCCCTGTATCTCTGGCTGTCCTGGAACTTGCTATATAGACCAGACTGGCCTTGAACTCACAAAGATCTGCCTGCCTCTGCCTCCCAAGTGCTAGGATTAAAGGTATGCACCACCATACCCGGCCAGTTCTTCTATTTTAAATCTTCTGGCAAAGTTAATAAATAATGACTTTTAGCCAGGTGTGGTGGTGCATGCCTTTAATCCTAGCACTCAGGAGGCAGAGGCAGAGGCAGAGGCAGAGGCAGAGGCAGGCAGATCCCTATGAGTTCAAGGCCAGCCTGGTCTATAGAGCAAGCTCCAGGCCAGCTAGGACTAAAGGGAGACCCTGTGTCAAAAAAGACAATCAATCAATCAGTCAATCAATCAATCAATACTTTTATTTCAATTCTACATAGTGAAAAGTCCTATTGCTGCCACTCTGCCATCTCCAGCTCTCTTGTGCAGACGGTTTTGGGTGCTGTACCTGCTCCCTTTTTCCAGGGACTCCAAGTTCCATTCCCCTCTAAAGAGCAAAAATGACTCAGTCTCTCCCTCCCTCCCCCCTCCCTCCCTCCCCCCTCCCTCCCTCTCCTTCTCTTTATCCTGCTCTCCCTTCTCTCTGCTTTTTGCTGTTTTGTTTTTGAGACAGGGTTGAACTGTAGCTCAGGCTGCAATAAACACTCTTTGTAGCCTAGGATGACCTTGCTTTCCTTGATGCTCTTGTGTCCACCTCCCCACTGTAGGGATTATGGGCTTGTGCTACCATGCCTGGCTCTCAAGTTTGAGTTCTCTCAAGAGAACAACCACTGTATGGGGATTGATACGCTCACACCTGGCATGAGTAGCCCCAGGCCCACCACTGCAGGACACAGCTGAAGCTCACAGGTCCAAGTATGACAGCGGAGTTGCTCCTTTTTTAAAAAAAAATATTTATTTTCTATGTGTATGAATGTACTGTCTGCATGTAGGTTTGTGCACCTGTGTCGTGCAATGCCGCGGAGGTCAGGAGAGGGTCTCAGATTCCCCTGGAACTGGAGTTCTCCTGGAATTGGAGTTACAGACGGTTCTTAGCCGCCCTGTGGGTGCTGGGGATCGAACCCGGGTCCTCTGCAAGAGCAGTTGGTGCTCTTTACTGCTAGGTATCTCTCCAGCCCCTGAGTTGCTCCTTTTGGCAAGGAGTCACATGTCCTCTGCTTTAGTGGTTTGTTTAGTGCTCTTCAGTGTCCACACTCCTAACGTGCCTATATGCCTCGGTTTCTAGGACACACCCCTTCAAGTCTGCTGTGTGAGCGTAACTCTTAGTACCCCTCTTTTCACTTCCAGCTTCTCATCCAGTTTGCAAGAGAAATTACATGGATGTTATACTTTACTGCATGTTAGACATTACTCTTGGGCCCTGTGCTTGGCCAGCTGCTATTGTTTATTTAAGTTAAAGACACAATGTTATTATTTACGTAATTTCACCTCTGACTTCTTTTTTCATCCTGCTGCTGCAGAAGGCCTCTGCTGCTTTTTACTGTTGGTTTGGTTTTTATCTCATTGTTCTGTTTTTCTCTGAGCTCTGGGAGCAATCAAATCTATCAGGACCATTCCAGGAAACTATTAAAGGACTTTGTGTGGCCCTAACAATAACATTCTCTCTAGACATTTACAAATTCAAAACTGGTATCTGATGGAATATCATGCTGTAGGAGGAAGGCAGAGAGTTGTAAACAGTGGTAACAGATGTGTCGGCATGGTGATCTCAAATGAAGATTAAAGAGAAGGGAAATAATGTCTTTCTAATTCCCCTATATAATAAATGGAAAGTGATGGCTTCCTCTTTGTATTCTATATTATCTGTCTATCTCTCTGTCTCTGTCTCTCTCTCTCTCTCTCTATCTATCTATCTATCATCTATCTATCTATTCATCCATCCATCATCTGTTACTGTCAGCCAACTTTAAGAATGTTTTATCATTTTTATTTATGTGAGTATATTGTCTGCATGTGTGTAAGTGTTGCCATGTCATTCAGAAGAAGGTCTCAGATCCCCTGGAACTGGAGTTATGGATGGTTGTTGGCTCCATGTGGGTGCTGGGAATGAAACCTGGGTCCTCTTCAAGGGCAGGCAGTGCTCTTAACCTCTGAGCCATCTCTCTAACCTCCATCCACCTCTTCTCTAAGCAAGGCTTGGCTTCTATAAAGATAAAAAATGAGCAATGTTGATTGAGACTCACTTGGACTTCCAAAGCAGGCTCTGGTGATATAACCCATCCATCCCCTCCAAGGTCATGTGAGTTTCTACATGACTCTGGCAGAGTGCTTTCATTTACATGATGTGGGCCCTGTGATAGGGGCTCAAGGACTGTGGAAATCAGGAGAAGACAGAGGGGACACTGATCTTCAGTCACATCACAGGCAAGAAGCTTCTTGCCTTACTAATGCAGCAGACAGTCCCTAACCTTTATTATTAAACAGCTTGAAAACGGCATTTGATTTAATGCTTTTATTGAGAGAATTTCTGCTGAGAATGTTTTAAACCACTTTCCCTGAGGCACATTTTCTTCAGCAGCAAGTTTCCTGTGGTGACCAAGGTCTCACTGCCATCACGTAGCCTTTCTTCACACCTTTTCGTAGGTCCTTGTGCTGACAACATTGTTCATGGTACATTCCTGAAAGCAAAGGGAGCTCTGTTATAGATGACAATTGATAGGTTAAATTTGTTTTACCCTTTGTATCCGAGACCCAACCTTCAATTCAGGGTACAGAAACAGTTAGGGAGCTTGATATATGTGTATCAAAAAAGCACAGAAAAATCTAAATTTAGAGAATACTTACCACTACCAGTTTTGAATCCACAATTTTTCTTTTGATGGTTGTCTCCTTGCCAAGCCACTTTTGGACATGGATCAGGGACCCATTGTCTAATGTTACAATGCTCTAGAAATGCATAATGAAAGGGGTTAGAGTTGTTCTAACCTTTACATGCCTAGATGTTGACTTTTTAATTCACATTCTGAAATTCTGTTCTTCAAAATCCTTATCTTGGATCTTGTCATGGTTTAATACTGCCAGTCTAGAAGTTTTAAAAGATAATTAAATTGATGTTCTCATGGACAAAGAATGACTAAGCTGTAGGACCTTGGTAAATATTTCTATACGAACTTTTATAAGTTTATAAGCAAGATCAGGGGGAAAAGTGAATGAGACTTGCTGGGCAAGGTGGCTGTTACCTGTGATAACAGTACTTACGGGGCAGAAGCTGAAGGATCCTGAGTTACAAGCCAGCCTGGGCTACTTAGAGAAGACCTTATCTCAAATGACAGTAATAAGAATACTACAACATGTCAGTTCCAATGTGTCATTTGAGTAATTAGCATCAGATTGGTTTTACAAAGGGACAAGAACTAAACAAGCCCAAATAGCCCTAGTAATAAACCAAACTCTGCTTAATGAACCATGGCCAACCACCTATTTTTTTTTTCCTAATTGTAGAGTATCAGGAAGATTTCCTTTCAACTGACCTTCACTTTCCTGTCATCTGCAGTGGTTTCATCAAACTCTTCCCCCAGCTTGAAGACGATCTCATTGTTCAAAAAACTTTCTGTTCGGATGCTAACTTTTTCCCCATTGACACTGATAATAACATTTGGCTTTGCTTTACTTGCTGCGTTACGAGTTGTGGGATCCACTCCTGTAAGAGAGAAAAAGCAATATGCCTTATTCACACATTTAGAAAGATGTGTCAACCACTAAAATTTTACATATAGTACCTGTTTTCTTTTGAGACAAAGTCTTACTACTTAGCCCAGCTGGCTCTAAATGCAAGATCATCTGGTCTCAGCTTCCCAGTGCTGGGATGATAGGAGTATATCACCATGTCCAGACATAGGAACTTATTTTATGTTCTCTGTGGTCTCTAGATTGAGCCAAGCCCTCCTAATCAGAAGATAGAGCTAGTAATTCTATTTGATATAATTCACTTTCTGAGACTTCAGCTGCTGTTTCTTCTTGGCTCCCAGTCAATGCTAATGTTATTCTGGCCTTCCCTAGTTCCCACCCATCCCTCTCCCACCCCTCTCTCTATATGTATATGTATATATGTCTATATATGTAAATGTGCATATATAGATAGATATACATCTATATTCTGGATACAGAAATACATATAGATATAGATAGATATAGCCATAGATATATATTTTTGAGACAGATCTTCCTATGTAGCCTGGGCTGGCCTTGAGCTCTAAGTCTTCCTGCCACAGCTTCTTGACTACTGGGATTACAGGTGTGCAGTACTACACCCATCCCTGAGTTTCTTCTATGACCTCCAATTTAAACTCAAAACAAATGTTTATGTAAGTCCACAGAGAGATGAAATCTCTTTATTACTTCCTGAGAAGTTAATACTGGCTATGAAAGAGGAACAAATACTAAATTTCTAGGTAGGGTGACTTCTTATTATGGGGGACAAAGTATTGTAGGTTCATTGCTTAGAATGAGTAAACATACTAATAACTGTAAACACCCATTGGTTATTCCAGGCAACTTTTAAAACTGAAGACATCTTTGGCTTTGCATATTGTTTAATATTATTAAAGGAGGTCATTATTAATTAAGTATGAAAATGAAATAGCTGTTGTTCTTGCAGAATTAGTAGAGGAGTGTAGTAGCTGTTATAGATACAGCTCATTCTAACTGATGTTTGACCACTGAACTTCAATTATAGATAAAGGGTAGGCAGGATTCAATAAACTAAAAACATTCAATTTTTCCCCTCCAAAAGAAAATATTCAAAATTATGTTTTAACTAACATTCATAAATTAGAACTCTGGAAAAAACCGAGTTGAAATTTTGCTTGTTGCTACTCTCTCTAAATATATAACTTGAAGAAAACCCAAAAATAAATTCAATGGATAGATTTAACTATGGATAGTGACTCTTCTACATAAATTTGAAATAAACAAAACTATTCAATGAAATGACCCAGCTAAAAAGAAATTCCAGCTAGCGGTTAGGATGAAGTATTTTCCAAAAGTATGCATGGGGGCTGGAGAGATGGCCTAGCGGTTAAGAGCGCCGACCGCTCTTGCAGAGGACCCGGGTTCGATCCCCAGCACCCACATGGCGGCCGAGAACCGTCTGAAACTCCAATTCCAGGAGAACTCCAGTTCCAGGGGAATCCGAGACCCTCTTCTGACCTCCGCGGCATTGCACGACACGGGTGCACAAACCTGCATGCAGACAGTACATTGATACACATACAGAAATAAATAAAAAAAAATTAAAAAAAAAAAAAGTATGCATGGGCTACAGAACAAGGTAGCTGCAAGCCTAGCTTAAAAATTTTAAGACAAACAGTTATCACTAATAATGAGAAAAAGAGAAAGATGTATTAATAATAATAAATGCAATCATAAACTTTGTTAGCCTCACATGAGTATAACAGTATCACAAAAAGAAAATCATAGGAAAATTCATTGTGAAATGCAAACTCAGCCACATCAGCAATCCCTTGTCAGTTTTCAAATCTTGACAGTGGCGTTTCTCACCCAGTTCTTTCATGTACTCCTCGAAGTTTTCACTGGAGACCAGTTTCCAGGTTCCCAAGAAAGGTTCAACCATCGTGGAAAGCTTTCTCAAAGGAGGAGGCACTCACAACAAAAAATCAAAGAAGTGTGGGCATCCCAGCTCCTCCAGCAGCTTATTTTAAAGAGCATCTTCTTCATCACGTGACATTGCTAAAGTGACCAATGGGCTGCTGGGAGTCTGAGGTTCCAGGCACCAGCGTTTTGACTCATTCTGTTTACTTTCAAGTTAAGAGACAGAAAACTAACCTGTGAAGCTTGATTCATGACAACTGTTATAGCTTCTGGCAAAGAGATTTACACTCAAGAATGACTTGATAAATGTTGCTTGTAGAATGGAGACAATTTTCAATAGAGACCAACCTTTGAACACAAAATGCTGAGTTAACCTGAAAGACTATCCTGACAAATGTCTGATGAACACCCTACTCAGATGTTTCCCCACCCCAAAATGACATCCTTGCTTGGCCTGCCTCACCGGTTTTTTTGTTTGGGCAAGTCACAGTATTCAACAAATTTCCTTCATTAAAATAACATCTCATTCCTTCCGTTCCTTGCAGGGTTGATATAGTGATATTGTTAATGTAACTGAAAATGCCTACAGTTGCTTGAAGTGAGGTATAGGGTATTATTAATATTATCATTGTCAATCAAGGGTAGTTGAGGACTGGAAGAAAGGTGATAATTATCACTAAATAGTGTTTTCTGATTAAAGCCTTATAAAAGACTTAGGAGTTAGAGTCAATACCTAGAAACTCATTTTTCAGGTTTACAAAGTAATCTTTCTTGTTGTTTTTGTTTTGAGATAGGGTCTCCCCGTATAGTCAAAGACAGCCTCAAACTGACAGTCCTTGTGTCTCACCTTTCCAAGTGTTACAAATACAGGTATGGTTTACCATGGCTGGCTTGCAAAATAATTTCGTTTTAAGAGATACAATCTGAAATTGTGAGGATAAATTTGGGGGAATTTTAGAGAGGAAAATGATGTCTGACATCTACATTCTAAAAAGTAAAGAAGAACAGTGAGTACATTAAAGTTCTGAAATTCCTTCTCGAGTCATAGTCTACAATCCAAGTAATAGAAGTTACTTCTCAGGCCCTCGGCTGTCTAAGAAACACTTGATTAAATGGATTGATGCCCCTGCACTGAACTCGAGTTATTTAAAAAGAGCTGGAAACTCAGATGGTCAGCAGGCAGACAAACAATATTCAGATCTTTATTTGCTTTATGTCAGATATTTCTTTGACTCTGAGAAACATTTCTTTATATACAAAGAAAACCAGAGATTGATGTTTGGGGACCATGAAGCAATAATAACTCAAGTGACATAAACAATCACTTTTGAAGAACAGATGTAAAGAAGTAAAGGGGAACTGTTAAATCTTTGTAAGTGGAAAAGTTATTAAGCTATTTGAGGAGGGCAGAAGGGGGCAAGCAAGAACCCTAGAGTCAGTTTCAGGAAGGAGTCAGGCTCAAAAGAAGAGCTTCAGGGGTGGGAGGTGTAGTCAGATTCAATGTTCAAATAGAGATCAGGTTTCTAGAGCTTGTTTTTCTGGTTTGAATGTGTTTTCCCCATATTTCAAAAGCAGAAAATATACTCAGCTATGCCTGTTGGCCAGTGGGGTAGTTGGGTAAATTTCTCCAGCCTGTGTAGTGCCTTGTTTTTATTTTCCTGGCATTGATTGATCGATTCATAAATCAACACTGTGATCCATTTTAACTCAGTTGGCCCATGTGATAAAAGGGAATATTAATTTTCCTGTTGGGTGAGGAAGAACTGGCCTTCTTGAGGCAAGGGACTCTGGATAGGCAGACTAAAGATTAGTAGACAAATTTGCACTGAGGTATTGCCAGGGAGACAAATTTGGCACGATAGATTTTAACACAAATGACAGAATGTATGAATTCCGGGGGTTGGGGGGCTGTGGGAGGGTGCCAGTGGAGAAGGGGGTAAAAAAAGAGGGTATCAATCTTCCCTATAGTTGAGAGGGAGTCAGAGGGAGAGATGGACACTGGCTTTCCTCTCCCATTTCGTTTTCTTCTGTGATATTACACAGCTACATCTACTATGATACCAATTCAAAGATGGAGCCAGAACTGATAATGGCAGAGCAAAAGGGAAAGAACTGGATGGTGCTTTATTGTTAGAACCTCTGTTATAAGAGTCCATAAGGTCATTCCTATTCATGCAATTTTGTATCTGAGATTTTGTTATTTAATGATTAAGCCTTTTTTTTTAATTAGTTTTATTGATGCTTTGTGCATTTCATACATTTTTTCCAATTCAGTTCAGGCTTATTTCCCTTTCCCTCCCCCCCCACCCCCACCCCATCCCGATCCTGCATTCTGCCATAACTGTCCTGCATCTTTCTCTCAGTTTTTTTTTTCATTTTTAGCTATAAGTGATAATCCATGAGTACAAGCATCCTTCATGCAAAACCTATCTGCAGGCTGTTGTGCCCAAACACCTACAGCCCCACCATCCAGCCTTTTACTATTACCATACTTTTGTAAACAGCTTCACCAAATGGCTAAGGTGGATTCAGTTAATTACCTGTGTCATGTATAACTGATTTTATGTGCACTGTCCACCCATATTACCAGACACAACTCTAACATCTCCTCTGATGAACTGGTTCAGAGCTAGTTAATAACTATTATATGATGTAATTAGACCTTTGAAAAATGTGTATTGAAGAACATAAATTAGATTATAGTGTTATAACTACTGTCACTCAATCATCTTATGAGCTATTCTATCTTATTTTTATTTTTTAAATTTTATTTATTTGTTTATTTATGTGTATGAATGTACTGTCTGCATGTAGGTTTGTGTACCCGTGTCGTGTAATGCTGCAGAGGTCAGAAGAGGGTGTCGGATTCCCCTGGAACTGGAGTTCTCCTGGAATTGGAGTTACAGACGGTTGGTTCTCAGCTGCCATGTGGGTGCTGGGGATCAAACCCGGGTCCTCTGCAAGAGCAGTCAGTGCTCTTAACTGCTAGGCCATCTCTCTAGCCCCTTATGAGCTATTCTAAAAGTGCATTGAGAAAGGACAGCACATCACACTCATCTCTATATTGGTAAGACTGGTACACTTAAGTGTTAAATAAGATATATGTATATATTTTTTTCTTTTTACCTGAAAGCAACTTTGCCATTTTAATGTGAATCCTTTAATGGGATCTAGAACTAACCTACCACTTATTCTCAGACTTTGTAATTGTGGTATATGCATATGTATGCATATGAGTAATATAAAATTAAAAGGGAAAATGTGAATTCCTAAACATGTTGTGGAATTAACATACAGATTACTTTCAGACATCATAATTTTGGTATATGTGTGACATACATATATGCATATTTTGGAGCAATACAAATTGGAGGGAACAACAACAACAAAAGGACTGGGCCAATACAAATTGGAGGGAACAACAAAAATAAAAGAACTGACTGAAACAGTAAACTTCTGCCCAAAACAATAAACCTCTGCATAGAAAAACTTTAAAAAGACTGAAAAAAAGCAAGACATGAATGGCAAAATGCATGAACTTGGATGGGGTGGAGGGCTTAGAAAGGGGAATGAGTCTAAATTGGACTGAGAAATGTTGTATGAATTGCACAAAACTTCAATTAAAAAAAAGAATAAGGGACAAGAGAAATAAATGCCATTTTCTTCTTTTTTTAAAAGCAGCACTTCTCCTTATTAGTGCTCGTTAACTGTGACTACAGAGTTTTAGCCCACTATTCTTCTCTTACCTGGTCTTGTGATGTCTTTCATCCTGATCACCACTGGATGGAGTGTTAGTTCCTTTTGCATTGCTATGGCCACAATACCTGACAGATATAACTTAAGGGAGGAAGGGCTTATTTGGGTCTCAATTTCAGGAGTTTCAGCCCATGAAGTGGAGGGGAAGATGGCAGGGCTCATGGTGGTGGGGATTTGAGTAGACTGGAAAATAAATAATGGCTGGAATTTGAGAGCCAGGCTGATAAACCTTCAAATAGTCACCTCTCATGGCCTACTTCTGCTAGATAGGCCCCACCTCCTAAAGATTACATGGCCTCCCAAATAACAACCAATAGGGAACAACCATTCAAAACACAAGCCGGTAGAGGACATGAGAGATTCAACCCAGAACATTTGTCTGTGGTTTCCCAAAGCTCATGGCTATCTCACAAAGCAAGCTGCATTTAATCTGACTTCAGTCCTTCCCAAAGCCCCAAAGTTCCAGAAGTCTAAATTGTCTACTGAGACTGAATCTCTTATCTATGAGCCACTATAAAGTAAAAAAAAAAACAACAACAGTACACTCTTCCATGGCACTACCATAGAGACAACGTTGACATTCCAAAAGGAAGGGACATAAGAAAAGCAAAGGAAGATCGAACTAAAGACTGAAAACCAGCAGGATATACACTAGGTCCTGTAGCTCCATGTCCAATATCCAGGGCTCACAGTGGTGTGATATGAACACCAACAGGCTTGGGCAGCTCTCCCCTGACAGCTCCTGCCCTGCAGCGCATATGACCCCTTTTCCAAGATGACTTCTCTCATTGCCTGAATGTTTCCTCAACAGATGTTGACATTCCTGGCATGTCCAATAGCCTGGAGTCTCTATTATAACTGTGAAATGATTTTTGTCAGCATGAGATTTGTTATAAGTACTGTATACCAGATATCATATGTGTATGTGAAATCATATAGTATTTGACGTGTTTATCACAGGATTATGTCTTTTAATATATCCTTGAGATTCATCTGTATTTTTCAGCCTATCAGAATTTATTTCCTTTTTAAAGCTGACCAGAGTAATTTCATTGTGTATGTTGGCACTGGCATGTGTGTGCCTGTGTGCATGTATGTGCGTTATTCATCCTGTCGATGGCACTCTGTTTCTCCGTATTAGCTATTTTTCATTACCTACTATGTATGTGGGTCTACAGATCATTTTTGTGATTGTGCTTTGACTTTTCTAAGTCACGTGGTGATTCCATGTTTATTTTTTTTAAAGAATTTCCATCATGTGTGGTGCAGGTGTGTCATTATGGATTCCTATCAACAATTTACAGATTTCCAACTTCTTCTTTGAATAGATTTTTCCTATTTCTTTGTATGTCCTGGAATTGCTGTTGTTGTTGTTGAAAATTGGATATTTAGATCTAGGGTTGTGGTAGCTATGAAGAACTTAGATGCCACTATTGCTTAAAAGCACTGACTCCACTTCTGTCTAACACATGCCCAATGAATGACTTCAAGCATCATGAAGCTTGGAGACTCTGCCTCCATTTTTATTAACTCTTTGGCTTTTGGTCAGATTCCTGTTCAACTCTGCACATAGACACGTTAAAATTTGAAAGTGTGTCCATCAAGATTTGCAGTGACATTGGCTGTCAGTTTTCACCATCTCCTGGGGTGCCATGCTTAGACACTTTCAGTCATTGACACAAACCTGCAGGGACCATGCCTTCCAGAAACAGTGACCCCAGGAAAAAATACCACTAATAAGAAACAACTGGCCCATGACTGAATCTAAGTCTGCCGCCTCCACAGAAGCCATCATGGGAACCTCAGCTCGCCAACATCTCAGCAGAAAAGCTGACTCCTCCCATCAACTAGTCTGATGATCATTCCAAGTGTCTAACACCACAGTTTATTCTTAATAAATATTTAGCAAGAATTTCTGGACCAACACCTACAAACCTTTAGTTAAGTTCTCCAAATCTGTAGTGAACCCAGATTATGGAACTATTTTTGTGATTAAAAAAAAATTTCTGTGACTAGGAACCTAGTCCACTTGTGTAGCTCCATTGTGCCAGGGCATTCCATACATAGTAGGAGTTCAGAAAATGAACAGCTCTAGCAGTACCTGTCAAGAGGACTTCACAATACAACGTTTACCGCATACACTTTGCTTTTGATGAGCATGTACTGACTGTGCATGTTATTTGGAGTCACCATGAGTCTATGTGGTATATCAGGACATTCACACAACACATGAGTCCATGTGCTACTTTAGTACATTCACACAAAACATGATTCCATGTGTTACTTCAGTACATTCACACAATACATGAGCCCATGTGCTATTTCAGTACATTCATACAACACGTGTCCATGTGCTATTTCAATACATTCACACAAAACATGATTCCATGTGTTACTTCAGTACATTCACACAACACAAATGAATCCATGTGCTATTTCAGTATATTCACACAACACAAGTCCATGTACTTTTTCAGTACATTCATACAACACATGTGTCCATGTGCTATTTCAGTACATTCACACAACACATGAGTCCATGTGCTTTTTCTTTTTTTTTTTTTTTAATTTTTATTGATGGTTTGTGCATTTTATACATCATTTTCCAATTCAGATCAGGCATATTTCCCTTTCCCTTCCCCCCCACCCCCACCCCATCCCAGATCATGTATTCTGCCATAACTGTCCTGCATCTTTCAGGTTTATTTTTTTTCATTTTTTAGCTATAAGTGATAATCCATGAGTATAAGCATCCTTCGTGCAAAACCAATCTATAGACTGTTGTGCCCAAACCCCCACAGTCCCACCATTCAGTGGAGGTTGACAGGTTGTTTGTTCAATCAAGTTGATCAAATGAGTGTCCAGACTACATCGCTGTAGTTTCACCGTTCACCCCAATCGCAGCCTTTACATTCTACCACGCCCCCTCTTCCGCAGATTGTTCCCTAGGCTTAGAAAAGGGGCACAGGTGGATGAGAAGTAAAACTGTCCTCTCTCTCTGGAGCTGTTGACTTGGATTCTGGTCAATTCTGGCTGTTTCCTTTCATGGGCTGACAGTTTGTTCAGGAGTAACCTTTCGATCCTACTAATGAAGCACAAGCAATTAGATATATAGGTATTTAAGCAGCACTAATAGTTATGGTAGGTTACTTTGGCATAGACACATATGTTTGGATGATATGTTAATTCATGAATTACATTTTTACCCCCTGATAAATATAACAGGGTCTTACTGTGGCTTATGACATCTCCTAACCTGTAGAGGATGTAGGCTTGTGGCATCAGCCATGGGTTATTCCTCCAAGGAGAGAGCCAACAGCCAATTAGATTTGGGATATACAGGCACATGGCTGCCTCTGCTGCACAGTATTTCCAGGCAGGTGAAGTGTAGCTGGTGCTGATGGTGGAGTCTTGCTTGACTCAGGGAGACCCGTATTTGCTTTATTGGTTTAGTGGCCTTTGGGAACACTCTCTGGCATTCCAGAGGCCATCTGTACCCTTGCATGTGCGGTCTCAATACATCCCTCCCATGTTAACGTCAGGTCTTCGGCAGCAGGGTCTTATCGCCTCTCCTCCTGCAGGTATCCCAACTTAGGGGCAAGGAGCCCTTACCTTTTGTGGGGCCTTGGATCCCCTGGCCAACATCCCCCTGGTAGAACAATCCATTGCTGATGTCAGAGCTCCTGCATTAATATACTTTGCCTAAGTGCATAGCCCAAGGACTTTAGTATTATATTTGGTTCTGAACAGAGTATAATCCTTTTCACAGTTCTTATGTCTATTAGTCAATTAAAGAAGGCATTTTTACCGGTTTTATAAGAGATTACCTCTATAATAGTTGTCTCCAATTTACAGTTGGAAAATGACATCATCATCGTCATATTTCTCCTTGTTCTATGGGGGGGGAGGCAAGAAAGTCATATCAAAACCTTTGTTGCACCTAGAAGGTATAAGTTTCATTAGGACTCATTATAGATAGTTGTTACATGTAGGATCCACAGAAGGGTTCGATGTTTATGGCAATCTGAGGCTTTTCTTCCTTTCAGTGTTCAGACGGGTCAACCTTTCAGTTGCCACTTTTTGGTACATCCTACTCAATGCAAAGCTGTATCTTTTCTTTCTCAGCCGTTAAGTTGGTGACATTTTGTCCTGTTGGAACAAACAAATCTTTTCCCATAGTTAGTTTTAAGATTTGAATTGCAAGGTTTTTGACTAGAAGGTTTCATGTCTGTCTGTACC